>PVIW01008068.1:0-51239 GCA_004026585.1 Noctilio leporinus | reverse complement strand
AGTAAATTATTTAAGGTGGTAACTCATCAGAAAACCCAGACAAACAAGTGCGTGACCACACTAGTTTTAATCCTGAATTTGCCTCTAAGGAAAAAATCACAATATTCCCCACAGCTCTCTATCTGTGTTCTCCCCTTCAATATTCATTTTGATATTTTAAAACATCTTAAGCAGCTTAGTAGGGCTCCATCACCAAGAGTTGTGAGATGGTGACCTCTCACATACAAGTTATTTGAATTTCGATTATCCTCTCTCTGGCCTCCCTTCTGAGAGATGACCACAACCCTGAAGTTGAAGTGTATCCATCCTGTCCATATGTTCTCATATTTACCAGTTGAGAAAGTATATCCCTATATAAGGTAGAGTTATTCTGTTTTAATATTTTAAGCCAGCATTATCTAATGTAAATGTCATCCATGTGTGTAGTTTTAAATGGCCTAGTAGCCACATTAAAAAATTTTTATTTTAATGTTATATTTTGTTTAAACCAATATATCCAAAATATTATAATTGATAAAATATTGTTAATGAGTTATGCAATACTGTGTTCTTAAAATTTCTGCTACTGTCTTTGAAATCCCACTAGTAGTTTATACTTACAGTGCATCTCAATTCCAATGCTTAATTTATTTTTTTTTTATTTTTTAAAGGTTTTATTATTTTCAGAGAGAAGGGCAGAGAAGGAGGAAGAAAGGGACAGAAGCATCAATGTATGGTTGCCTTTCACCTGCCTTCAGCTACCAAGCTGGCTGGAGACCTGGCTTGCGACCTGGTTATGTGCCCTGGATGGGAATCAAACCAATGAGCAACCTTTGGGTTCCCAGGCCGGCGCCAATACACTAAGCCACACCAGCCAGGGCGGTGCTGAACTAAGATTTCATAAGTTTATATTGAAAAAATAAATTTCTATATTTAGGTTTGTTCCAAACATACGTAAACGTTTTTCAGTACCTGAAATCGGTCTTTAAAATGTAGAACATTAACACTAACAATTACATTTTTCAGTCCCAGTAATCATATTTTTCAGGTGTTCACTAGCTATATAGGGCTAATGGCCACCTTATTGGGCAGGGCAGGTTGATATTTTAACACAAAACACTTACCATTTCCCATCGTTCTTCTGACTAAATATTTTAATTCTTTTGTTCTCCTTTGAACGGAAATGTACAGATGGAATGGATGGCTTTGAAGTTCAGGGCAGATAATATTTACATTAAAAAAATCACTAACCCTGGCTGGTGGCACAGTGGATAAGGTGCCAGCCAGCAAACCCAAAGGTCACTGGTTCATTCCCCAGCTAGGGCACATAATCAGGTTGCAAGCCAGGTCTCCAGCCAGGTCCACCGTTGGAGGTAGGTGAAAGGCAACCATACATTGATGTCTGTTTCCTGCTCTGCCTCTCTCCCTTTCTCTCTCCCTGGAAATAATAAATAAAATCTTTTTTAAAAAATCACTAAATTTACTAAGCAGGTCTGGGGGGCCGGGAGGGGGGAGGAGGAGGCAAAGAAGGGAAGCAGTTTTGATAAGAACCTAGCAGGAAGAACCATGGCCATAGACAACATGTGGGATTGGCTGGGGGGGAGGGGGGGCGAGTAGGTGGGTGGGGAAGGGGACAGGGGAGTAAAAAGGGGATGGATGTAATACAACAATAAAATTTAAAAATAAAAAAATTTACTAAACAGATCTAAATGAACTTTCAAAAAGTTAATTGCTTTGTATATTAAACTGGATCGTTAAACAAGGTACATTGACTGCTATACCGTAACGAACAAAGGTTAAGCTTTCATAATAGTCGCGCCCATCCTACCCCGCCCTCCTCGAGCTCGCGCCCACGGGCACGCACGCACACCCACACGAAGGCGCCCACACGCTGGGACAGACACGCGCAGGCGGCGAGCCGCACACGTGAATGCGGCGGCCCGGGAAACGCGGTCTCGCCCTTCTAGGAAGTTTCTGAGCGGCACCCGAGCTACCTCGGTCATTAGGCTCCGCCCTCTCCGTGTCCATTCCCGGAGAAATGAAAAAGGTTGGGATGGCGGTGAAAAGAAGGCTTGTTATAATAGTCTGATAGTCTAGCTCCGCCTCAGGCAGTGGCAGTGTTTGTGAGCCTAAGCATAGAACGAATCCTAGCGGGAACACGCAACAGATTTCGAAAAGGCCTGCGGCCGAGGCATTCGTGGCAAGACTGTCACCCGTCGGGAGCTCTTACGGACATTTTCCCCAAAGCAGGAGCTCTTGTTAACTTAAATCAGTGTACGCTCTTCAGCCGCGGGTCCTCTAGGACCCGAAAAGCCAGATAGCCGGAGTTCTTGTTTTGGGTTTCCCACAAAAGCGTGGTCACAGCGAAAACTTTTATCACAGATAGGATAATGGCTCCCAAACTTTTTTTCCAGCACTCACTCCCCTACCCTCGCCGCCCTCGTTTTGCGCTTCACTTGTTGAGTTGAAGGACCTGGTTGTCTAGAATGCCAGCTCTGCAAAATTCCAGGAGCTAAACATCAACTAACCAACCAACCTCCAGGGAAAGACAAGAAAACAGAGCAAAACCCAACAACACGCCTCCTGAGCATTAAAGGAGAAAAGAAAAAAAAAAAAAAAATCCTGACTGTCGCCGCGCGGCATGCTGGGATAGATAGTTTCTTCTAACCCGTGAAGGCTCAGAGTCAGAACGGAGCTCCGGCTGACTCACCGAAAGAGTACTACAACTCCCAACGTACCTTGCGGCAGGCATGAAAGGAGCCGGGCGCGAGAAGGCGCGTCGCGCTTGCGCAGGACAGAGGGCTGGAGGGAGGCGGAGACGCAGCGGTCCTACTGCTGGAGTTTTTCCATGTGACTGTGAGCTGGGTTCCAGCTCCAGACGCCGCCCGACTCTGAGCGCGGACCCCAAGCACTGTCCACTCCCCCGGAGCCAACAGACACCAGCTCGCGGGGAACGCTTGGTGCTTGGCCGTACCGCCAGGGGACTTGGGGTGCGGAGTGAACTGCTGACTTCGGGGCAAGTGCCTGAGGGACCACGCCGAGACCCCGGCGTCTCCAAAGAGAGGCGGGGTGGGGAGGCGAAGCGAGATTTGTGTCAGCGCCCGAGCGCGGAGTCATGAACGGCTTCACGCCTGAGGAGATGAGCCGCGGCGGGGACGGGGCCGCGGCAGTGGCCGCCGTGGTGGCTGCAGCTGCTGCCACCGCCGCTGCGGCTTCGGCCGGGAACGGAGGCGGGGCGGGAGCAGGAACCGAGGTGCCGGGCGCTGGGGCAGTCTCGGCGGCTGGACCCCCAGGGCCAGCTGGGCCGGGGCCCGGGCAGCTGTGCTGTCTGCGGGAGGACGGCGAGCGGTGCGGCCGGGCGGCGGGCAACGCCAGCTTCAGCAAGAGGATCCAGAAGAGCATCTCCCAAAAGAAGGTGAAGATCGAGCTGGATAAGAGCGTAAGTGACTGCGGGACGGCTCTGCCCTGCCCGCACCTTCGGGGCTCCGGGAGCGGGGTGTTGAGCCGGGGATCCCGGGATCCCCGAGCCCTGCGTGCAGTGCAAAAGCGTTGTGAGGTCTCCGGCAGAGAGCGAAAAACAAAGTCGCAGCAACTCCAACTGCCACCCCAGAGGACACACACCGGCAAGTCGTGCTTCCCTCTTCTCCAGCGCCCCCCGCCCCCGGTCTTGTCCCTTCCCCCTCCGCTTAGATCTGGAAACGAAACAAAGGGAACCGGCGCACGGAGGGAGGCCCCGGAGTAGTTTTCTGGTTGCCCGGCAGCTCCTTCTGGAATGGAGGCGCCTCCTTTGTTTTGCTGCCCACGCTGTCGTGGCCCCAGGAAGTCGCTGCGGGGTCTAGGGAGAGGACACCCGGCGGACCCGACGCTGCGGGGCGGGAGGGAAGCCGCGGGGCCGGGAGCTGGGGCGGGGCGGGGCGGGGCGCAGCCGGGGCCGCGTTGCGGTCGTGCGGGGCACTTGGGCTGCGGCTTTGCGCTCCGTTTGGCAGCCATCAGGACGCGTCCTGTCGCACGCCTTTTCTTCCCACCGTCCAAGGGACGTAGAAGCAACCCTGGCCGTGTCCCGCAGCTCTGGCGGGCGTACATTAATAAGATGCCAGGACCTAGCGCATGTCTTGCTTATTTTTAACTTGCACTTGGCTTGGAGGTTCATTGAGCTCAGTCTTTAAT
Organism: Noctilio leporinus; assembly: GCA_004026585.1. Lineage (NCBI taxonomy): Eukaryota > Metazoa > Chordata > Mammalia > Chiroptera > Noctilionidae > Noctilio > Noctilio leporinus. The sequence continues at coordinate 47,093 of PVIW01008068.1, read as the reverse complement.
CGTTTGTTTAGGAAGTAACTTTCACTGTATACGAAGCCCAGTGTTTCAAATGTTACTCTACAGCTCTCAAGACTATGTGTAATTAACAGATTGGAAAATTTGTAATCCTTTCCGCTTGTTTAAACAGTTCTGCAGTCATGTTCGTGAGACCTTTTTTAAGTAGACTTGAATAATTTCACATTGCTTTGGTTGGAAAACGCACAAGAACATATGTAATACTCAAAAGTTAATAATGCCAAATTTATAGGATATGGAAATCAGGAGCTCATTCGTAAATATGAGTAGTTATGGATCTGGATTATAATTGGAGTATTAGATTAAGAAGTATACATTATGTTATTAACGTATGCTCTTTAAGTATAGGAAATATTATCAGGTAGCACAATTGTGGGCAACGTCATCATTCCCCTTGTTAGTAAAACAGCATGACCTAACTCATCTAGTTCACCCTCACTGCAATTTGCTGACAAACTCCAGAGGGTTGAAATTTCTGGTTCTCCTCCTTTGCCTCCCTCCCGTTACTGTCACCCATCCCCACCCCACTCCCCGATCCTGTTTAACAGTATTGCCAGACAGGGTATGGTTTAACTGTGCGCAGGACTTTAGAAAAAAGCATGCCCTTGTCTTAATAATGCCCTGGTTTGACTGTGCTTTCCTTTTTTCAGTGACTCACTGTGGCCTTTGTATTTTACTAATACATAGACACATTTTAATGCAATCCTAAGTAATCTGTGAAACTTTTCTGTTTCAGGTAAGGCATCTTTACATTTGTGATTATCATAAAAACTTAATTCAGAGTGTTCGAAACAGAAGAAAGAGAAAGGGGAGTGATGATGATGGAGGAGATTCACCTGTTCAAGACATTGATACGCCAGAGGTAGAGGAAAGTTTTGCATGTTAAATGTAAATCATAAGTAGCCCATTCTGGAACTCTTATAAAATATATATGAACAAATTTTTTAAATTCTTAAAACATTTGAAAAATCTGAAAATGAAAGCAAAATTAAATACAGATAGTTGACACACAATTGCCCGATTTGGCTTGTTATATTTTCAACCAACAATTCTTATAGCTCTGTTGTCTTCTACCTTTTTCCCCAGTTTTTAATATTTATTCTCAAAGGATTAAAATGTTTATTTCATTTATAGTTTTGGTTATATAAAAGGCTTTTTAAATAATAGAATGAAAATTTTATTGTGCTATAAGTGAAAGTATACATATAAAAAGATAAGTTTTTAACAGACTGCATGAACTAATTCATATCTTTAATTTTTTCTAGGTTGATTTATACCAATTACAAGTAAATACACTTAGGAGATACAAAAGACACTTCAAACTACCAACCAGACCAGGACTTAATAAAGCACAACTTGTTGAGGTATTAATGAGTCTTAAACTTTTTAAAACTTTAAAGGACTTTGTTCATACAAAAAAGGGTTCCTAAATGTGAATGAAATTATTAAGAGTGTATAGAATAATATATTTTAATTAGAAAGGTCAAAGTTAATTTTAAAAATCTATTGTGGAAGAATCCAGTTACCTAGAAATGTTTGTCTGCCTCTTAGGAAATATCTTCATGTGATGACTACTCAATGGATTGCATATAGTTTTCTAAGCATCATCTAATATTGGCTTTCAAAAATATTGTGTTAGAATATTTTATTCTCATTCTAGAAATTTATTTTAGAATCCCATTTACTCAGTAATTATTAAACATCTAATTGAGGAATAATACAATAAATTAATATGCTTTGATGTCTTTATTAGAATTTTTTATAGTTTCTGATGGAATAGAATAGATCTGCAGAGAAGTCCCTAAAGAGTATTTCCACAACTTTCTGATTTAACCATTTCAGAATTTGTCCTTGTTGATGTTATTTGTTTTGTTTTAGGCATTCATGTTTTCTTCACATCTAGAAGATGCAAAGACTACGTCCAAGTTTACTTAATAGTTACTAGTTACTTAATAGTTACTAGTCTGTTTTGATACAGAACTTAAGTGAATTTTGAAAAGTTGAGTGTATGTCTTTGTTCTCAGGAAAAATAGAACCAAGAAATCTGTGCATGGTATTAAGATGTTTATCAATTTATATAAATGTATATTTACACTTTAATCACATTTAAAATAGACATGGCAGAACAGAAATTTGTAAGTATATAAATCACTTTTCTCATATTTTTTAGCTTGAATTTAGTAATCCCACATATTCTAAAATATGCATATTGGATAAGATAAAAGATGAAGAGAAGGTACAATTCTTTGCCAGAATTCAATGCTTTTTAACATTGTTAAGATCCACTATATTAATTTCTTAGTTAGAATTTTTTCTTCCTTCTTGCCTGGGCAACAAAAATTCAGTATTTCTTTAACTGATTTAAAAGATTGGTCTTTTTGGATTGTATAGCACATTACTATAACATAAATATACATACTGTCTACCGTGATGAAACTATATCAAAATATACAGATACTAATTGAGTACAGGTACTCTTTTGGAACAAATGAGTACCAAATAAGTGATTATTTTAAAGGTACATATCCTTCAAATGCATAAACCAAACTGAAAGCTTTTGATATTATGATCTAAAAACTTAAATTATTTCTAGAGCTATATTTTCTTATTTAGAAATGAGAAATAACCATAATCCAGATAGCCATGAGTATTATAGTTTATTTAGTCAGAAATATAGATATTTAAAAATGATTCCAGAATTGGATAACTACTCTTCCTTAAGTATCTTAATTACCATTTGGATAACCTTTCTTTAACAAGTTTTATCTTCTAGAATCTAGATATGCCTTTGAGCGTCCCAGTTTAGTTAGCTGTACTTCTGGTAATTGCAGCACACATGTTAGATTAGTGAAAAGGCAAGAAAGCAGGTAAACATTGGTCAGTGAAAATCCCTCTTTCCATTTATAATTTTCATTCAGAAAAAATTTTCAAGAAACCTGTAAGAATATTGCTAGCCCTGGCCGGGTAGCTCATTTGGTTGGAGCAGGGTCCAGATACGCCAAGGTTGTGTGTTCAATCCATGATTGGGACACATACAAGAGATAATGAATGTATAAAGAGTGAAAAAGCATATCATTGTTTCTCTATCTCTCCCTTTCTCTCTCTCCAAAATCAATAAATAAAGTAGTTTAAAAAGACTATTGCCAATGAACATAAGTTGTAGCAAACATATTTGTAAGATACTTTGTGGTTTGTTTCTCTAGTACCAGACTTCCAACTTCTTACATAACCTGTTTTCAGTATCATGACATGATAAATATAGACTCTTATATTCTGTTTTAGTTCATTGATATTTAAAGTTTAAAAGTAAAAAATGACCACTATGCTTTAGGCTTTAATAGGACTTTAACATTTTTTCATTTTTACTTATTTATTTTTAACATTTTATTTATTATTTTTAGAGAGAGGCAGAGAGGGAGAGGGACATCAATGTATGGTTGCCTTTCACCTGCCTCCAGCTACGGACCTGGCTGGAAAACTGGCTTGCAACCTGGTTATATGCCCTGGCTGGGGAATTGAACCAGCAACCTTTGGGTTTGCCGGCCGGCACCTATCCGCTGAGTCACCAGCCGGGGCTTAATTTTAAACTTTGTTTGTGCTAAATTAAAGTTAACTTGCAAGGTGTAGGGGGATTTAACAAATCCAATGATAGATTTGATTACTAAGATTGAACTGTTTAATAATTTGTACTGTGGCTTTTATTCTTTGGTTAGTTTTTGCCTTCTATGCTACTCTAATTTGCCATGTAGTAATTGCACTGTGCAGTGTTACAGTAAGGACTGGGGACATTTTTATGGACATAATGTCTATTACATGGTTTGTGATAGTATTTCTAGTTCTCAATGAATTAAATGTGACCAAACCTTCTGTACTTTGGCACAAAAGGCAGGTTCTCTGGGTGACTATTTTGGTGTGTGTCAAATAAGAATTTATGGTGTATTACTGTTGATGCACTTTGAATTAAAATACTTATATATATATATTGCAGCAAAAAATAATAAAAGTAAAAAATTACTTCCTAATCTGGTTTCCAGTTATAAAATTTTAAATAAATAAAAAGAAATACATGTTCTAATTAATGTATATTTAATTGAGTAGGCTGAAGGGTCCTTTGGAATAATACTGCCTCTTGTTCATAACATCTTATTCTTATATGCTTCTTACCCTATTTAAAAGAAAATATCTCTTATCACATAGCACATTTTTCTTTTGATAAAAGTGTTTTTAATCTAGTTTATGAAGTTTGTTAATACCTTTAATTTAATTTCCTCAATTTTTTTTTCTTTATAGATAGTTGGTTGCCACTTTAGGTCTATTCCAGTGAATGAAAAAGACACCTTAACATATTTCATCTACTCAGTGAAGAATGACAAGAACAAATCAGATCTCAAGGTTGATAGTGGTGTTCACTAGGAGAGATGGAATTGAGACTAAGACTTGGATGTTCAGATGTTAAGACTGTTTTTCATGTGTAGAAATAAATGTTCCTGTGTATTTTTTCTACAGAGATTTTCTCTGGTTTTATTTTCTTTGTTTCTGACTAATAATTAGTTGGGAACTCATGTAAAATGAGCTTTCCTAGATTAACAAATATTTTAAATAAAGGTTATTATTATTATAGTTGCTTCAGTGTATTTATTTTGTGAAACTTGACTTTTATTTTAAATTTATTTTCAGGGACCTGTATTAATTGAGATTTTAATATAAAGATTATTTTGTTACTCCCTGCTCCGGCCCTTTTTTAATTCCAAGAAATGATCAGGTTAAGGAGAAGTAACACGTGTAGCACATTTGCTTTCTTGGGATGATCTAATTAAGGTTATCCTAAATAACATTGTTCTATAAAGTGCTTTTTACTGCTAGCAAGTTTAAAAAATAAACTTAAATTTGGATGCAACTTTATTTTCTTTTTTTAAGGATTATTTCTTGAAGTATCAGGAAGAAAAAATAGTTCAATGCTTATCTCCTTCCAAAAAAGACTTGAAGCATAGCAAAGACAAGCACTGTGCTGATAGTTCAGATAAGAACATAGAATTAGTTATAGCTCTTTCTTTACATTTGTCTTACAGAAAGGATATTTATAAGGCATAAATATAGGAAGAACTCTGCAATATCCTTAATTTTCAGTTATGTCCTATACTGTTTACATTACAAATCAAAATGAATAAATGTCTAAAAATTTAACAAGATCTTTAAATTTTGGCCATATATAGCTATGGCTTGATTTATACTTTATTTCCTTTTACAGTTTTCTACTGAATATTTTTACCTTATCCTTTGCTTTTCCTGAGATTGTATTATTTATCCCAGTTCTTATGATTACAAGTCAAATTTACATCTTGTACATGAAAACAGCTTCAGGGCAGTATTCTGAGATTGTGCTGCAGATTTTAGGCTGGAAATGGGTGACATCAGTATTGTAGCTCAGGGATTCTCAAAGTTGATAAAAATATCTGTCAACATTGCCCAAACAGACCTTGGGGACAAAGTCACCCTTGGTTAAGAACCACCCATGTAGCTAAATTTAAAACAGTGTTTCTTTAGAAGATGAGTCTGTATTTTTAAGTGTTCTTAATGTATTAACAGCTATAAAAAAAATGGTGAAAAAGCCACTGGGTTTTGTTTTTGTTATGACCGTTTAAAGATTTACTTGTTTATTGATGAGCAAAGGCTGTGATAATTGGTGGTACAGAATCCTCTCGTATCCAGGACTCCAGAAATCTCTGAGAACTATTTTTGTTAGCTGTATGAAAATGAACTACATAGCACAAACATGGGAATTTATTTGAAGTATTCCAAATTTTATATTTTTACCTAAAACTACAAAGACAGTGTTTTTAATAAAATTTGACTATTAGGCTTAAGTTTTCCGAATAAAATACTACATTCTTGTGAAAAAAATAATGAAATTATTTGCTTACAGTAAAGTGTCTGTTATGAATAGAATCTTGGATTAGCAATGTTAGTTTTATATAGCTAATTATTTGCATAAAATGTAGTTGGATAAAAATGAATAAGTTCTGGGTGTTGATTATCAAACAATTAAATTATTAGAGCAACTTAAAACATGAAAAACCTCATCAAAGTTGAGGAACTCAACAAGGTGTAATATAAAAGTCAACTTGATATAAAATTCTTAGTTTTTAAGAGACTTTACTATTTTTAGAGAGAAGGACAGGGAGGGAGGAAGAAAGGGAGAGAAAGATCAGTGTATGGTTGCCTTTCACCTGCCTCTGGCTGGAGACTTGGTTTGCAATTGGGTGTGTGCCCTGACTAGTAGTCGAACCAGCAACCTTTGGGTTTGTAGGCCAGCACCTATCCACTGAGCCACCAGCCAGGGCCGATAGAAAATTTTTAAAATCTTTGATGTTGGGTTTAAAAATTTGTGAATTCCCTGGAATTCTGTTCACCTATATCAAAATTCATCAAAAATTCATGAAATGTGTATCTCTTAAGTATAGAGGTTATTTTTAAATGTTAAGAGCATCAGAAGAAAGACTGCCTTGAGACAGGAGAAAGAAAAGAATGAGTGAGTAGAGACTCAAGAAATGAATTTGTTTTAAGTAACTACCCCTTACTGAACAATATAGGAAATAGCTAAAAATTAGTACCTGAAATCTTTTTAAGAAAATACCTTCTATTATTTGTATGTAAGGTGTTTTTAATTAAGGTGAAATTGATATAATATACAATTAATCATTTTTGAAGTACAGAATTTGATGCTATTCTGGACTATCAATAAGGGTTTTTATGTAGTAAATAGCCTTGAAATGCATTTGACTCTTGAACAACACAGAGGTTAGGAGAACTAACCCTCCTAACAGTCAAAAATTCACATATAACTGTTGACTCTCCAAATACTTGACTATTTAATAGCCTACTGTTGACCAGAAATCATACTGGTAACCTAGTTGACGAACACATATGTTACATGTATTATACACTGTATTTTTTTTTTTAACTGTAACTGGATTTTTTTATAATTCTATTTTTTTTTTTTTTAAGATTTTGTTTAATTAGTTTTAGAAAGAGGGGAAGAGAGAGAGGCAGAGAGGGAGAGAGAGACATCAATGTATGGTTGCTTTATACCTGCCTCCAGCCACAGACTTGATTGGAGACCTGTTTTGCAACCTTGTTATGTGCCCTGGCTAGGGAATTGAACCTGCGACCTTTGGGTTCACAGGCGGACACCTTATCCACTGTGCTACCAGCCAGGGCCTTGTATTCTTAAAATAAAGAAAAGATGTTAAGAAAATCTAAGGGAAAATGCATTTAGTCTTTATTGAAAAAAATCTGTGTTTAAGTGGATCCACCCAAATTAAACAGATTGTTAAAGAGTCAATTGTATATGTCCTTTTGTGTCTAAGTTCTTTTTATTTTTTTCACTTATAAAGTATGATATATATACCACAATTTATTCATTTATTGATGGATATTTGTGTTTTCACTTTTGGCTTTTACAAATAATCCTATTTATTTCTCTTGGATATATATCTAGGAGTGGAATTATGGAGTCACATGGTAGTTCTATATTTAATGTTTGGAGGAACTTCCAGAGTTTTCCATAGTGGCCATACCATTTTGCATTCCCACCAGCAATGTATAAGAGTTCCTACTTCTCCAAATTGCCAATACTTTTGTATTTCTTTTTATAAAATTAAAGCCATCTTGAGTGTGAAGTGTTACCTCATTGTGGTTTTGATCTGCATTTCCTCAGTGACCAATGTTGTTAGAGTATCTTTTATATGCTTGTTGGCCACTTGTATACCATCTTTGGAGAAATGTCTGTTCAAGTCCTTTGTTGATTTATAATTGGATTATTTTGTTGTAGAGTTGTAGGAGTTCTTTATTCTGGATATTATTCTGGATATTGGATAAACAGTTTGCAAATATTTTCTTCCAATCTGTAGATTGCCTTTTCATGATCTTGATAATGATCTTTGATGCAAAAGAGTTTTTAGTTTTTTATGTAGTCCAATTTGTATTGCTCATACTTTCAGTATCAAACCCAAGAATTCATTGCCAAATCTGAGGTTATAAAAATTAACTTGAATTTTTTTTTCTAGGAATTTTATAGTTTTAGCCCTTCAATTAAGGTAATGGACCCATTTTGAGTCAACTTTTTATATATGGAATTAGTGAGAGGTCCAACTTCATTCTTTAGTTCTTCCAGCACCATTTGTTGAGAGACTATGTTTTGGGACCTTTGTCAAAAATCTATTTGCCATAGATGTTTGTGTTTATTTCAGTATTCTCTTCCATTTCATTGGTCCATATTTCTGTTTTTCTGCCAGTACTACACTTTTTTGACTGTATTAGCCTTCTAGTAAGTTTTGAAATCAGTAAGTGTGAGTTGTCCAACTTGTTTTTTATTTTCTTTCTCAATATTGTTTGGGTTATTTGGGCCCCCTTGCAGTCCTATATGAATTTGAGTATAAGTTTTTCCATTTCTGCCCCAAGCAGGTATTAGAATTTTGATGAGGATTGTATTAACTCTGTAGATCACTTTCAGATTGCTGTATAGCAAAGTCAAGTATTCTAATTCATGAACATGGGGTGTCTTCATTTACTTAAGCCTTTAATTTCTTCCTGCAATGTTTTAGTTTCCAGTATATATCTTTCACCGCCTTGGTTAAGTTTATTCCTGATATTTTATTTTTTGTGCTATTGTAAATGGAATTTTATTAATTCTGTTTTTGAATTGTTCACTACTAGTGTATAGAAACAACTGATTTTTGTGTGCTGACACAGCAACTGTGCTCAATTTATTAGCTCTTGTATTTTTATGTATTCTATGAAATTTTCTCGATATAGAACCATGTTACCTCTAGAGGTAATTTTATTTCTTTTCCGTTCCAATTTAGACACATTCATTTATTTATTGGTTTGTTTGCCAAACTGTTCTGTCTAGGATGTTCAGTACAACGTGGATAGAAGTGGTGAAAATACCCATCCTTATATTGTTCTTTTTTTTTTTTTTTTTTAAGAGGAGAGATTTCAGTCTTTCACCATTGAGTGTAATGTTACTTGTGGATTTTTCATAAATACTCTTCCATGTTAAAGAGGTTCTCTTCTAGTTTGCTGAGTGTTTTTATATTAAAAGGTATCACATTTTGTCAAATACTTTTTCTGTAACTGTTGAGATGATTGTGTGTTTTTTTCACCTTTGTTCTGTTAATGTGTACACTGTATCAAATGATTTTATGTTGAGCCACCCTTGCATTCCTGAGATAAATCTCACTTGGTTGTGACTGACAGTCAATCACTTTCTCTTTTAAATCTTTATTGTACGTTTTTCTATTACCATTTAGTCCCCTTATATCCCCTCCACCCAGCAATCTCACACTGTTGTTCATGTCCGTAAGTCCTTTTCCCATTTTGCTCAATCCCTCCATCCTCTAACCTCCCCTTACCACTAGCTGTCTCTCTGCTCTCCATCTGAGTCTGTCCCCATTTTCCTTGTTTGTTTAGTTTATTGATTAGATTCCATATATGAGTGAAATCATATGGTATTTGTCTTTCTCTGACTGGCTTTTTCACTTCAGTGTAATGTTCTCCAGGTCCATCTATGCTACTGCAAAAACTAAAATTGTCTTCTTTTATGCAGAGTAAAATTCCATCGTATAAATGTGCCACAGTTGTTTTATCCACTTATAAACTGATGGACACTGAGGCTGCTTCCAAATCTTAGATATTGTAAATAGTGAACATAGGTTTGCATGAATTAGTTTTGGATAAATTCCCAGAGATGGAATTGCTACGTTGTAAGGCAGTTCCATTTTTAATTTTTTGATACAACCCCATACTGCCTTCCACAGTGGCTACACCAATCTGCATTCCCATTAACAGTGCCAAAGTGTTCCGCTTTTCTCCATATCTATCACTTGTTGATTTGTTAATGATAGCCGTTCTGACAGGTATGAGGTGATATCTCACTGTGGTTTCAATTTGCATTTTTTGATGATTAGTGACTTTGAGCATCTTTTTACTTTCAAGTATACTCTTTACTTACAAAAATAGTTTGATATAAAACAATGTGGAGAATTATTTTATGAGTAATACTAAATAATGTTTCATGTGTATAGGAAAAGCCTGTGTTTTTGCTTTTGTTGGTGGAGGGTTCTGTGTATGTCTGTTAGGTCTAGGTGGTTTATATTGTTGAAGTCCTTTATTTCCTTATTAATTTTCTATCTAGATGTATTTTTGTTATTTAAAGGAAGGTATTGAGATCTCCAACTATTATTGTAGAACTGTATTTCTCTCTTCCAGTCTGTCCATATAGGTACTATAGAATTTATTCTTTTGAGATTATGGAATTTCTTATATATCTTTTAATTTTTATGTACTTTTAGAAAGGGGAAGGGAGAGGGAAAGACAGGGGAGAGAAACACAAATGTGAGAGAGAAACATCAATTGGTTGCCTCTTGTACATACCCCAACCTAGGACTGAACCCACAACCCAGGCATGTGCCCTGACCAGGAATCAAACTGATGGACCTTTCGCTTTGTGGGACAATGCCCAACCAACCAAGCCACACCAGTGAGGACAAATCTCTGTATTTCTTTCTAGCTAAAGTTGATGCTATAAACTTTAGTTTAATAGGTACCATATCCTAGTTGCGCTAATAATTGGCATGATCAAATATAGTCCTCAAATAATATATTATTGCTATTATATTGTTATATATGTGAATATATTTGTTGTGTATTTCCTTTAATGTATACTTAATGTATTATGACAATTTTTTATCCATAATACCCAGTAGACTTAATTTTTTACTTTTAAACCTCTGCAAATATAAATTACATATACTCTATGTTGAAAATTTACTATGTTTATTTGTAGAATTTTTATTTGTTGGCTACATATATGCCACACATTTCTCTGTCAATACACCACTCTACGAAGATAAGCACATTATGGTGAGACCATTCTATAGAAGTAAATTGAGAAATCTAATTCAGTGTCAATTTACTATCATTTTCTAAAATCAAAAAGAAAAAAAAAAAAAGGATCCTAAAATCAGTTCGTCTTCCAATCTTTGAGAGAAAAGTCTAGACTTAGGCTGTTAATATAAGATCATTTATAAATATTTGAATTTGATTTTTTTTTTTTCCTTTGAGAAAATGATTTTAAAGCTCGTAGTGCTTTGCTGGTAGGGTTCTTTGTATTTTAAAAGCACATCCCATAATATTTTGCAAAAACCATTTGTTGTAGAAAGGACTCGATTATACCTGTGGGCAATAATAAGGAATTTAAAGTTACAAAATGATCTGTGGCTATTTTTATCTGTCCTTCCTCCAATAGTTGCTCATTGTTTTGGCCCTTCATGTTGCATACAATTATCTAATAATCCTAACAAACAGAAGTAGTTAAGGAATCCCTATGGATTATGATGATGAAAAGAAACATTATCAAAAGGAGAGGAGCTATTAGTACTACTGTTCACTTTGTGCTCAGCACCATGGGCTTCACAGTTTTAAAAAAGGATATAGGAAATCAATGAAAAAAATACAGAAATTGTTATTCAGTAAGCATTTAGCATACATGACCTATCTGAAATGTAAGTTATGTGTGCCATACAAGTAAAGGTTTGCTTTCCTCAGAAGAAAATAGATTAAATGATATTATTAAATAATGTAGTGGTTAAGACTCTAGATGCTAGAGGAAGACTGACCATATTTAAAAAATGTGGCACTACTGCTCTGATAATGTAAACTTAAGCAAGCTGTTTAATCTCTCTGAACCTTAGCGCTTTGGCCATAGAATAAGGATCATGACAATATCTACCTCATTCAGTTGTATAATTAGAATAATAGTAAATTTTTATAAAAGCTTATGTATCTTTTCATGTAGCTAAAAGCTATTGAAAAAATAATCAGTCTATTAATGTGATTGAATGAAATGTTTGCTTTTAAAAACATATTGACCTACTCAGAAAAAGTTGAATAAGGTAAGTTGTGTGAATATTCATGTTTTTGTATTTATTAAGTAGTATAAAGAAGGATATGTGATTTTAGAATATATCTATTTCTAAAAGAAGGTAATTGACAGTTATTTCCAAAAAAGAGATATTATGATGAATAATTAAAATTATAAAATTTCTTTTATTAACTGTTTAGATATTTTTCAAATATATTTTTCTCATTACATTTTTATTGCAATAATTAGGAAAAACTTATTCACAAGCTACTGTTGCCTCATATATGCCCTCATGCTGAGATACTGAACCTTTACCAACTTTTTTTCTCCCTTAAAAAGAAATTATACCAAGTAGAAAATGAAACTGATTTACTGGTGATTTTTCTTTATTTACCTGTTCTATGCACCATTCCAGGAAGGATATAAAACACTTTATTGAGTTAATTCAATTTTATACCAATTTAGTGAAGGAAAAAAGCCAAATAAAATAATCTAATTGTGAGGAAACAACAAATTTGTTTTAAAACAATTCCACTTCATGCATTTTTGTAGGAGGTCACACTACTTGAAAACGTGGTTTATGTTTGTGCATATTTTAAGAGGAAATGAATTCTGACTACCTCAAAATTGTTTGGTCCAGAACAGTAGCACTTATTGAACAAATCTAGGTGTGGTCTTTAGAAACAGATTAGGGACCTCTTTCATTCACAAAGTTTACCCCAAAGTTTACTATAAATAATGTGCTTCTCAAACTTTTCCACACAACTTTGTATGGCACCTTATACCCCTCCTCTATAGCAGGCTTCACATTTATAAATAATAATTTGTAATTATTACACTTCTGTTAAAATACAATTTCCAAGAAACAAGTCCATCTTATTCATTACTATATGCCTAAATCTTTTTTTTCCCCAAATCTTAATAATAGCTGGCACTCAGATATTATTTATTGCATGAAGGACTTTGGAAAATCACCTCCAACAGCCATTAATCAATGCACACCTCCTAAGAAATGGAGACATAGTCTAAAGCTATCTCTAGTAAACAGAAAATAGTTTTGAAGGCATATGTTTTACTTACTTTTAAAATGCATTTGACTTTTTAATTCTCATCCATTACATGTATTTTTTTAATATGTGCTATTCTCAAGAAAAAATGATACGTTGGGGATATGCACCTGAGTTTTAAGGATGCAGCTGTTATGAGTGTGTGTGGTGTATGGGCTTTGGAGTTAGCACTGTTCTAATTCTTGCCTTGATTTTTAACAAATACCTTGAATTTGAGTCAGCATCTGAAAAATGGGTATAAGCATACTTGAAGGTTCTTGTGGCTTTTTAAAAAAGTAAAATGAAAATGGACTTAAAATAGTGGGCATGCCTAATATATACTCAAATACTGGCTTCCTTTTCCCCTCTTACTAGAAAACTTCTAATCTCCCTTCTAAAAATCTCAATTTATATATGATTCTTTCCATTAAGCATTAGATGGTCAATAACTGTGGAATAAGAACTGAAATTTCTCAATCTTTGAGCCAGGATTATAGCTATTTATCAGGGAACAGACTTCTTTTATTGATATAGTTAACACCTCATAGATGAAAATTTTCTAGCCAATATTTTTAACCGATGCCAACAATGTCCATGGAGAAAAATTAAATTGAATTATTTTTTATTACTACTTATTTAACACAAGTTTACTTAGACAAGTAAGAATTTATAGAATCTATGCTTTATTGCATTGGATAGAAACTAGAAATGCATTTACGCTGATATAGTGCAGTTTCTGGAAAATTGGCGATAGTGTTTGGCAGAATACATGAAGAGTCTCAGTGAACATTGCAAGGAATAACAAAAGAGATCTTTGGTCCAAAGAAGACATCCCTGAAAGAAAATAGAACATCAGTTAAATCTAACTAAAAGCTAGGGTATATGTTAGTCTTTTCTGGATTAAAAATGGACAGTGATTTCCAGGATTTCAGATATGACTATTTTTTTTTTAGGTAACTAAAGTGCAAAGAGAATGAGTGAGAGAACTTGCTACAGGATCAACAAAGACCAAGAAGGTAATCAATTATTCTATTTTCCTTCCATTTGCCATTAATATTATGCTATAATTTTCTTAATATAGAAAAGGAAAGATCAGGTGATTTTAAAACCTTATAATCAGAGTGACATGGATCTGAAGTTTAAATCTATAGGTAAAACAGAAGATTTAAAATTTTTTATGAAGTCAAAAAATAAATTTCTAGTTTTTATAGGGAAAGGATACATAGTAAACTACTCTTGTTGGGAAGATCATATGAGGTAATCTATAAAAATGCATGGAATAATATAAAATTGTAAATAGGTAGAAGGTGGTATGATTATGGATCATTAGAAATATACATAGTATATAATGTACAACATGATAACTTGTTAGCACTGGAATATGTATATTGGAAATTTGCTAAGAGTAAATTCTAAAAATTCTCATTACAAGCAGAAATAAAATATTTCTGGCAACTATAAGGTGATAGATATTAACTACCACTGAACTTATTATGGTCATCATTTTTCACTATAGATACCTGTCATATCATTATGACATATACCTTAAACTTATACATGCTCTATGTCAATTATATCTCAGTAAAAATAAAAACTAGGGTGGTAAATTAAAATTTGTGCTTTCAGGGAAAACAAGAAATATACTTAGCAAGGTAAATTTGTTGCTACTTGTAAAAGGGTAACCCATTATCAGATAGAAATTACTTTTGTGTATCTATACTTCTATTCTCATCCATTAACATAGATAATCACAAAATTACATGAGGAAATAAATATAAGTACATTTCTGTATACTGGATTCAAGTCTTGCCAATGCAAAAGGCAAAAACAGTATTTTAATATTAGCTGATATTTCACTTATGTGTCTGGAAAAAAATTGTCATTTTGTGGGATCAATTAACTTAAGTTCTTGACAGTATCATTTAGTAGTGACTCTGAAACTTTGTTATGCATCAGAATCACCTGCAAACCTTTGTTATTCCATAATTGCTATACCTTACTTCCAGTGTTCCAATTTAGTAGGTCTGACCTGGGGTCCAAGGATGGATGTGCCGTTTTAACAAGAACTCAGGTGATAGTGAAGCAGCTAGTCTGGGAACCACACATCAAGAACCCACTGGCTTGATAGGGGGAAAAAAAATCTGTTCTAAAGCAGAAGACCTGAGTTCTAGTGTTAGTGCAGATGTTAACTAGTTATGGGGGATGGTGCTGGTCATTTTACCTTTCTGTACCTTTTCCTTGATGAGATGGTTATATCTGCCCTTTCTACCTTACAGGTTTTTTAGAAAAATGAAAATATGATGACATGTTCAATATTATTTGAAAATGCTAATTTAGGCATGAAATAGCTGAGATCATAGTATTTGAAAGCATCCTCAGTCACCAAGAGAGGATGATTTTTAAATCAAGAGCTAGAAATATCTGTTGACTTTTCTACTATATTATACTTAAAGTATATCAATTTACCAAGTCAGTGGAAAGCTTTTATTTAGTGTATTCCTAGTTAATGCATACACAGAGCTAGAAAATATTTCTTTGACCATTATCAAACTTTCCTGTCCAGTTTATTACTTGATCCTGTTCCCCAAAATCTTTTATCTAAAGCCCTTTATTAGTTTTCAAATTGGTTTAAAATAGCAACCATGAAGTTGACCACTGCTGCTGGTAGATGTTTTTTGGTAAAAATCTGATAGGGAATTTAGATTTTAATAGATTGGAGTATTATTAGTTTTCTGGATTTCATTCCATTTCATTAAAATTTGCCAAATTCTGTTTCTAAATGAAAACATTCCATTCCATACACAGTAGTGATGATTCTAGAAATTGCTGAGATTTGAACAGGAATTTACTAAAAAGGATGATTATTTTCAGCAAACTCATTATAAAAGTGTCCAAAAAAGAACTGTTATACATGTTTCACACCAACATGTTTTGTGATTGCATTTCCTTACTTTGGGCAGCAGAGCAATTCGCTGAAGTTGCAGTAACAGATCATCTCACATCCCTTTCCATCCCAGAAATGATCCTGGGGGTTTACATCAATCTTTGTCAGGTCAGCTACTCCTTCTGGAAGGCTATGACAGTTGTGATCTCTTAGTATCTTTCTGTAGCAAGACAGACGATTTGCAGGCATGGTTTGGACTCCTAGCAGCAAAGTTAGCCCAACAGTGACAACAAGTGCTATAAATTTCATTTTGGCTGTTGGCCTTGAGACAGAAGAAAAATGAAAAGTGTTAGTATTTGTTTTATTTTTAAAGATGCAATTTATCTGAACATAAAGCTCTTAACATTCTCATGGATAGAAAGGAGTTGATCTTTTCTATTTTCTTTGTGTTTTTCAAAGTGTAGTTTAAAGACCATCTACAATAAGGATCAGAGTATTTGTTAAAAATTAAATATCTGAATTCCACAAATACATGTTGAATAAGAATTGCTGAATAAGGGGGAAGAGTGGTGATAGGACCCCCATTTTCAAGGAAATAGCATGGAAGAACCATGGACATGGACAACAAGTGGGATTGACTTTGGTGGGGAGTGGGTGGGTGGGGAGGGGGACAGAGGAGAGGAAAAAGAGGATGGATGTAATACAACAACAATAAAATTAAATTAAAAAAGAGACCCAGATTTTACATTTTAAGTATCCAAAGTAATTATTTTTGTATATTCAATAGATAAAAAATACTTTTTTGTTTACTTTTAATTTTGATTTTTAAAATATTTTATTTTTATAGAGAAGGAAAGGGAGGGAGAAAGAGAAGGAGAGAAACATCAATGTATGGTTACCTCTCATGCACCCTCAACTGGGGACCTGGCCTGCAACCCAGGCATGTGCCCTGGCTGGGATTCCAACCAATGACCGTTTAGTTCAAAGGCCACTCAGCTTAATCCACTGAGCACACCAGCGAGGGAAAAAAAAAACTTTTTAAGGTGATAAAACTCTGAGTAAGTTTCTAGGACAACTGTGGCTCTTGACCTTGCATATCTTAACAACATTGTCAAGGAACTTGGGTCCCATCCTGATGGAAACAAAAAGCCCATTGATCCTCACAATGACAGATGATACTCTATAGATATACTTACAGTTCAATTAAATTTTTTAAATCTTCCAAAATTATTTTTGGACCCATTTTGTTGCAAATTTTTAGTGATACTGTGAACTTTTATTCTTATATAGATTACTCATCACAGCTTCAGCTGAAAACAAAGGCTTGAACTTTCCCTAATAAACATATAGCTTGTATTTAAACACCAACAATTATGGGGAATCCGTTATTGACTAAGTTAACATACTTTACTGATGTAGTTCTAATATTTACTATAAAATATTTTTCTGTAGCTACTATCCACCAGTCCTAGGTTGAACTCTTGGGATCATACCAAACAAGTCCAGTTTCTCTTCCAAGAGATAAGTCTTTGATTAAAGTATTTGCATTCAATTATGGAATATTTATCATCTATATATTCAGACTTCTCAGCTTCCATATTTGACATGAAAAGAATGAAGTTTATTTTAGTAAAGGATGACACAAGATAGTGGAGGGGCCAGAATCAGAATTTACAGCCGTTCAGTTTTCATCTTGTTGACAGGTGCCAAAAGTTTCGTTCCTACTGTGGAATATTAAAGAAGAAAAAGAGGGGGTGGGGGTGGAGACAGGTGTTTATTGCATTTTGAAAGAAAACAATAATGTTGAAAGGAAATTTTGATTTGAAGTTCTCAATGATTAAATACATGTGCCAAGGGGTAAATTGTAGGGCTCACCTTACTTGTTTCCCATCTCTCAGGAACCATTGTCCTACCTCGCTTAAAACCCAGTGCTTTGATATGGGTTGTTTCATGTATTTTGTCTGTTTTTTTGTAGTTGTTATTTCTAGGGAGTGGATAAACCTGATTCTTATTAGTCCATTTTGGGCTGAAGCAACACTTTCTGTATTACTTTCACTGTATTTGGAGCTGTTTTTGGAGGCCTATGAAGGACAGATTCCAAATCTTATAGATTCTAAAAATGAACTATGTAGTACTCTAGTAATTTTGATACTTAAGCCAAATTCTCAGGACAGTGTTTGTCCCTCCCTCTACTCCCTTTCCCAAATTATGGATTCTTTGACTCCCATGTCTTGAATTAGGTAAATAGCAATTGAATAACTAACAAGACCCTTATGATTTCAACAAAGAGCCATTCAGGCTGTTCTTCCTACTTCTGGGATGATGCTTGGATAGTTTGTTATAGAGGGAATAGGCTACTGATATATCACCTGAAATCATTCTGTTGTCTTCAGGCCTAAATCTTTATATACTTCCTTGGGTGACTTAGAATCTCTCTGTTCATACCAAGACCAAACTTGCAAGAAAAGTCAGGAGAAAAGCAGCCAAAATTGAGCAAGTGAGGAGGTCAGAGAATAGTGCTGATGCGGGATTCACTGATAAAATGAATAAGTAATTATGTGAGAGAGCAAAATAGGAGTAAGTTGGTTTAATTTGGTTCAACATAACAAACATTGTTTTACTGTTTTCCTTATGCCAGGCACTGTTTTAAGTACCAGGAATGCCACTGAATTGAGGAAAATGTTAATATCTAAACCTATCCTCTTCGAATAATTAGTTTCTTTGAGCTAAGGCTAAAGTTATTGCAATGACCTCCATGTGCAATCTGGTGCCCATTACCTCTCAAAAATCATTTATTCTTTCCTTGGTCGTTCTGGTCCAGCTATTCCTCAAAAATACTAGACACATTCTTGCCTTAGGGCCTTTGCACTTATTGTATCCTCTGTTTGGAAAGCTTTCCCATCAGATGTCCGCGTGTCAAACTGCCTCACACTCTTCAAGTCTTGGCTCACTTTGCTCCTCAATAAAACTTACCCCACTATAGGATTTAAAATATCTCCCTTCATATATTCTCAGGCTGCCTTAGTTATTCTACTTTTCTATGGCATTTATGAGCCTCTAAATTATTTTTAAATAGTCTCATTATGTATCCCCAAACTTGAATGTAAGCTCCAGAAAGGCAGGATTTTGTCTTAATGTGTCCCTAAGCTCCTGAAACAGTGTTTGGCATATTACTAAAAGAATAGAAGATAATATATCCTAATCTCTTGATACAGTCAGAGAACAGGGAGTTTCTCAGATTGCTAAACTCAATATCTAGTTGCAGAGAACTCTTAATTACTGAAAGAGATTAGTGAGCTGTCAAATTTTTTAATTTGTCTGTCATCAGGTACTGTTATTCTAATTTAATTGTACTATATTTAAATTTTTCTGAATGGTTTGACTTTAAAATATGGTTCCTAATTTCTGTTTTGTTTTCTTTGGTCACAACTAGAATTTATTACAGTCAGTTAGCTCACACTTGACCTAAAATATGTTTTTGTATGTGGTAGACATTTATCAGAAGATTCAATAATAACAAACACCTCCTACCTTTTCTCTAGCCTCTCTTACCATATTCCTCTCTATCAAAAGGCTGGGTGTACGCGGAGGTGTGTGTAGATAGTTGTAAACTCTTTTAAATCTTTTTGCCCAATGGGTTTGAAGAAATTTTATTATTTTGGATCTTTGGCATTTTGAAAAATATCTTTTGCAGCTTTGATCTTTCCAGACTTCTTTTTTTTTTTATTATGCAGTGATATACTTAAAAATTTTTGTAATCTACCTTAATTTTTTCTAATTTGTATGACTCTTGAATATTATATTTCCTGCATTTAGGTATAGTGAGGTCATTCATGTCTGTTAATTGCTGAAACTTTCTTTTCATTGGATGGTTCTAATTAGAGAATGTTGTTTTCAAAAAAAGTAATAATCGTTTGTGGAAAATGTGGAAAATACAGAAAAATGTAGATAGAGCAAAATTCAATTACAGTTTCAGTGCAGAGAGGACTGTTAACATTTAGATGTGCTGCTTTTGGGTAGTGTAGATGAAGGTGTTGAGACATCAGAAATTGAGGTGGCCAGGGCCAGGATGACACTATGAACTGAGTGTGAAGATAAATCAGAAAAAGAGGTGTTAAACCAGTGAAGAAGACTGATAAGTTCGAGCTCATAAGGTAATAAAAAAGGGGGAAATGTAAATGATTAGATGACCGAGGCATGTTTGGACAAACTCATCTCAAAGATCAGTATTTACTGAGATTTATTGCTCAGTGTCTCCATTATACTTTGCTACATAAAAGCAGTTGGATTCAAAATCATACAGTAGCACTCCCTGACCGTTTTTATAGTCCATTGTCTCTGATAGACATGAATCACCCACCGTGTTTTTAGTAAAATATGGGGTTGCCATATAACATATGGAATACCTAGTTAAATTTGAATTTCAGATAAACAATGAATAATTTTTAGTACAAACATACCCCAAATGCTACATAGTTTCTACCTCGTGAGTTAACCTTGATAATTATATTTTGTTAGAAAATAGTCTGTATCACCGATTTTAAAAATAGAGCAGTAAAAACGTATAGAGGATTTATTTTCTTGTAATTAAGAGGAAATCTTTCTTCCCTCATTATTATCTTTCTATATGCTTCCCTCTTTGTGAGAAATACTTTTCACTTGACTTTCAGGTTTCAGTTCAAATATCATTTCCTCAAAGGCCTTTCCTGACCATCCAATCTGAAGTAGTTTCAACTTGACTCTTTCATAGTGTCCTCTTCTTTTCCCTACTGATATTGATCTCCATTTGAATTATATATTTGTGAGTTCATTCATTTATATCATTCCCATTCAACAGGAAGCTTCCCAAGGGCAGTCCTTTTCTTTTTACCGTATAACTTATGGCTAATGCAATAGTTGGCCCATATTTGTAGTATTAATGAATGCTTCTCTGAAAATACATTTTTAATCCTGAGCAAGAATTTACAATGGTTGTATATTTTCCAGACTGTGACCCTCTTAGGGCTAATCCTCATGTGCTTCTTCCACTTCTTCATACAAATCATTCGTTATTGTGGGGCTAGAAGGCAGTGAGACCTATCATCTCTTCAATCCTACACATGTACCTTTCCCTGTTGCTCCATCTAACCTTTTCCCTTTACATTAATTTCTGACCAGACAATCCCTTAAGAACAAACCTCAAATTCATCTCCCCTAAGAAGCCTTCCCTGATCCAACCCATACCATTCTAACAGCTCCTTTGCTCTCTGTTCCACAGTCCTTATGTAGAGTCTGAACCTACAAGAAGGTGAATTTGACTAAATAATGCCTTGTCATTGTCAGCATTTTTCATAAGCCAGTTAACCATATGGAGAATATGGTTACATTTGAAAGTGGGGAATTCACTGAAAGTCATTTGGCCATTTAGTCAATTGGTCATTTTATGAATTTACCTAGAACTAGGAAGGAAGATCTGGAAAGATCATAAAGGGCCTGATAGGACCTGATAAAGGCTTTAGATTGAGTATATTGGGAAATCATTGGAAGAGTTTGATAGAATAGTAATATGATATGATTTATATCTTTTTTTTTATCTTATTTTAACTTTATGCAGATGTTATTGTGGGAAAAGACTGGAAGTAAGCCCTGGCTGGTGGCTCAGTGGATAAGGGGCCAGCCTGTAAACCCAAAGGTTGCTGGTTCGATTCCCACCCAGGGCACATAACCAGGTTGTAAGCCAGGTCTCCAGCCAGATCTGTAGCTGGAGGCAGGGAAAGGCAACCATACATTGATGTCTCTCCCTCTCTGCCTCTCTTCATTCCCCTCTCTCTAAAAATAATAAATAAAATCTTAAAAAAAACAAAAAGGCAACAATACATTGCTGTTTCTCTTCCTCTCTACTTCTCTCCCTTCCTCTTTAAAAATAAAATCTTTAAAAAAGAAAAGACTGAAAGTAGAAGAAAAAGAGACTATTGGTGAAAGTTAATGGATGATATGATGCAGAAGACAAAGAATCAAAGATGACTCTCAGGGTTTTTTTGTTTTAAAGCTTTTATTTTAAAGATTTTATTTGTTATTTTTAGAGAGAGGGGAGGGGAAAGAGGCAGAGAGGGAGAGAAACATCAATGTATGGTTGCCTTTCACCTGCCTCCTCCTAACAGACCTGGCTGGAGACCTGGCTTGCAACCTGGTTATGTGCCCTATCTGGGAATTGAACCAGCAACACTTGGGTTCACAGGCCAGCGCCTTATCCACTGTGCCACCAGCCAGGGCCAACTCTTAGGTTTTTGACCTGAATGCTACTGCCATTTATTGAGCTGAGAAATATTTGGATAGAGTCAATTTGGAGGGGGGATGCAAGAGTAAATTTTTGGACAGGTTAAGTTTGAGATGCCTACTAGACATGCAAGTGAACTGTTGATAAGCTGGTGAATAGGAATCATCAGAATATTTATTAATAGTATTTATAGCTATGTGACTGTCATAGTAGTGAATATAGATTCAGAAGAGAAGAGGCAAATAAATGGCTGATGCCTAGGGCAAGCCAACATTCAGAGCACTGGAAGAGAAAATGCCAGCATCATAAAGGCGAGGACTGTAACTTCTTTTTTTCTCCCCCTCTCTCAGGGTGCCTCTTTCAATGCTCAGCTCACAGTAAGTATTCCAAAAACATTCACTGAAGGAATGAAAAATAAATTGCAGAAAAGTAAGTGGGTATGCTGCCATACCACACACCTCTTCTGACTATGTTCATGCCAAAATATAAAATAGTGTTTCTGTCGCAGTCTCAGTCACATACCATGATGGAAAGTTCCACATCTGGCAAGCACTTATTGGTTGTTTTTTTTTTTTTTTATAACACTTTAGAAATTATATGTTTGAACTGAAGTCTTCTCTTCTTCCTTTACTTTTAACTCTTATTTAGCAAGTGAAACAATGTCTGAACCAGCATGTTTCTGTGATGCACTATTTTTGTTTTTGTTTTTGTTTTTTTTTCATTAGAAGATACTAATTTCAATCCTTGGCAACCCATCAAGACCATATATTTTCAAATTCCAGCAAGATGAAATGACTTTGGCAAGTTTGGAGCAAATTGCTTTATTTTTTCGCTTTCAGTTTAAGTATGTGAACTTAAATTCCTACTGGAGTACATCCAAATTACAAAAGAAAACAAAGCTAGAAGCTGAATGTCTAAAGGAATAAGCAAGAGACCCTCAAATATTTATGTGTTGGCTTTTTGGACTTAATTTTATGTAATTAATATTATTCCTAATATATGATACCATTCCTATCCCAATATTGAGTAGATTGGCATAGTATCAATGGTATAATATTTAAAAGAGCAAAGCAGGGCATACAGAATTGTAGGCAAAATCTTTCCAATGAAGCAATAAATCATTGCCACCATCATAGAGGTAGGGAATTGCAAATTGTGATTGTGTGAGGATATTTGGCACCAGCAAGCTTTTGAGCAGTTGGAGTTAAATGGAAACTTAGAAATAAAAATTATCCCATTTAATGGCCAAAACTAACAGGGCTATGTAGTTTTAAGTTCTGGGACATTTATGATACAATACTCATATAAGCAGCTGATGTCAATTCTGGAAACAGGAATTAAAAAAAAAAAATGTGGAATGAAACCAAGTTGATGAATTGGACAGAAACAGCAGTCCATTTTCAGGTTTTTTTTCAAAACATAGCAAGAAAGAAGCAAAGCTGCAAAGGCAAATGAAAATTACAGCCCAGAACCCTACAGTTAAAATATCAAAATTGTAGTTGGAAGAGATTAAAATTGCTGTCGAATCTGTGATGTTTTCCATCATTTTTCTTGGAGGATAAGAATCACTTTTATTTTTAAAGTTATCTCTCCTTCTTATTAACTGTGATAGAAAAGGTTTGTGTTACAATAATTGAGTCCTGAAGTGAAACCTCTCAAAGTATCAGAGGAATCAGAGTGGTATTAGAAAGTGGATAAGCCTTTCAAATATCATTAAAGCAGACATGATCAGCCCAAATACCCAAAAGACATTCATCTGTGGAAAAGAGGAATTAATATTAATATTGATCCTAATGCATGATACCATTCCTATCCCAATATTGAGTAGATTGACATAATACCAATGGCATAATACTTAAATATTCTTTATTTAATATGAAATAAATATCTTTTATTAAATATTAATATCCTCACTGAAGGTGATCTGCCTTCAGGTGTCTCAGAGAATGCTAGAAGATGATATAAATACTTAGTCTTGCATCATTCTAATTGTTTTACTGGCTACAATAGATAATCAGGAGAAAAGGACCAGCATTTGGGGGAGCTTTTCATATAGACTGTGTAACTAAGTTAAGGAATTTTAGAAATAAATTTTTATAAGCCCCAAAGGGGAAAAAGGTCCTCTTTATCTTAGCAGTACAAATACTATGTTGTGTTCCATGGTGGTGGTAGGGCATCAAGGATGAATTCAATGAATTCCCTCTTTGTATCACACATTTATACCAGTTTCTTTTTAGGAATCAGGATTTTTAAAAAGCAAAAAGCATTTGCTTTATTAAACCTTGCAGTTCATGCTGAGTAGGTAATATAGAGATATAGCTACTACATTAAAATAAAAACTTATATACATCATCATCCTCTCATAGTTCTGAGAGGTGGTATAATAAGGTCTTGTTGTGTGGAACCAGATTCAGAGTAGATGTGCATTAATAAGAAAAAACAGAGAAGAGGCTGCCTCTTTTAAACCTATGAGTAAGTGACTTTCCTAGTTAAGGAATATGTACATTTTCTATTCTTAACCTGATTGTTTTCATTTTTCCCCAAGAAGCACATTTTTAAAGTCCACATATCATCTCTAGAGGATCTCTCTCTGTCTCCCTATCTTTCTCATCTGACTAAACACAAACACATTTCTGTTCTAATTGGTATCAATAGTTTGGAGTAGAATAAATGACATAAACTTATAAACTTATTTTTAAGAAAAAATATTACATACCCTTCTCTTCTTTCCTTTTGGTCTTCTTGGCAGAGGACTCTTTTTAAATGCTGCAACTCACTGGGTGAGTTTGGGCAGAAGGAGAAGAGAGGAGGTGCTGGGAGGAGGCTTCTTACAAATGACCCTTTGTCTGCCTTGTCTCTCGCCTGGGATTGACAGACTTGCTGTTCCAGCCAAGACTGGCGTGGAGGGGAGTGGAAGGCTGGGCTGCAAGAACTGCCTGCCTTGGGTTCTTGCAAACCAGGCGAAGATGAACCAAACAGCTTCTTTACTGAGGGAAATAACGAGTCTACACAAAAACCTCAGAGAGGCAGACTTGGAGCAGTAAAATATAAAACCTGAGGAATTTAAAAAGAACCACAGAGAGTGATTTTTACCTTAAGAGAAATGTGTCTGTGTATGCAAGTGTACGAATGTGTGAGACAGAGAAATAAGGACAGAGAAACAGAGAACTAGGGAGAGAAACAGGGGGAGAAGGAGGTGGAGTAGAAATGGCTAATATGATATAGGAAAATAGCTGAGCACCTTTGCTTTCATAGTTTCTTTGTGCTTTGTCGCCAAGTTTTCTTCACCATCTAGGTCCTTGTTATAACATTTTGGTTGAAGGTGTATTCCAACTGTCATTACCAGCCAATGGAATAAATAAAATGACTAAAAAATAAATATATTCTGTGTCTCAGAGATTAAGGCCCAAAATGAATTTCACTGTTAAGTAAACTATACTGAAATTGTAGCATCTGTTAACTATCCTTCAGTTGTTGGGTTTTTTTGTTTGTTTGTTTGTTTGTTTTTAAAACAACTTGGAATAGTTTTACTGGGGGCGGAAATAGAATGGAACAGAAATTATCTGGACATGAACTAGAGGAAAGGTCATTATGGGTTGTATTAACAAAGGCATGCAGGTGAAGGAGAGGGTAACAAGTTAGGAGATTACAGGTAGTTTTGTGCCCTACCTAGGGGTGGTGGAAGACAAGACTAGAGGAATAGAGAGGGACGAGTTGATGAAGTACCACATATACTTCCAAACAAAATCCAAAAATTTGGATTTTATTCTGAAGGTGAATGGAAAGATGATTAAAATGTTAAAAAGGCTGACCCCTGACTACAGTGTGAAAGAAGGATGGTGTGGGAGGAAAGACACTAGGGACAGGGAGGAGTTCTTTCTTGCAGTAATTCAGAAGAGAAGACGGGAAGCAAAACTGAAAAGACCTGATAGCCGATTAGGTTTAGGTTTTCATGTTTAGGATAGAAGTAGTTGAGAGGAGTAGGAGACTATTAAATTTCAAAAGCTTGGACCCTTGAATGAATGATGCTATTCTTCATCTTGGAGAAAAAAGTAAAAGAAGAAGAGTTTTGCCTGGAGCAGGAGTGAGGAGATAGAAATAAGTTAGTGAGTGAATGTTGAGCGGCCCTAGGTGTAACTGGAAATGTTTAGTAGGCAGTTGGCTAAATGGCTTAGAGCTCAGAAATAAAAAAAGAGTATGGGCTAGAGAGTTAGCATTAATCAACTAAATGTCAACTAAATAATAGATTTATTCAACTCATAATAGTGAAAGTCCTGGCTGTGTCACTTAAAAGTTATTGAGCACCTACTATGTGCCAGATACTTCATATGTCTGAACTCATTTATTCCTCTTTATGACAATGAAATTGATACTATTATGAGTCCCACTTTATATGTGAGGAACTCACACAGTTGTTAGGTAACCTGCCTAAGATCTCACACACACGTAGCCAGAAAGAAGCAAGCCCCTGGAAAGTGGTTCAGATTGCTAGGCTCTTCACTACTGTGCCTTTTGGAACGGATCATACAGTGAGAAGAGAATGGTGCTAAGATCAGATTTCTAGAAAGCACTGGCATTTAAGGAATAAGTAGAGAACACAAAGTACTGGAAAAATGAGGAGAGTATTGTCATGCAAGTAAAAGGAAGAGTATTTCAGGAAGGATGGAGGTGGGTGAAGACCCCTGGGTGACAGCTATTCTGTAGAAGTTATACATGCACACTCCAGTCTAGACGTATGTTGAGCAATGGGAAGATCAGCCAAACCGGAAGCAACTACCAGCCCTGACAGAGATTGAGCCTCTGGTTTCCATTTTACAAGAGCTGGAAAAAGTGGCATAGAATTCAAGGAAAGAGATGCCATTGACTCCACATTTCCTTTGCATATTCGGAAATAACTTTCCTGTGATACTTACCAGATAAAGACTATGCCACAGGTCGGGTTAATTTACTTGTATGACTTAAATGTATAGATGCATGTGAATATGGGGAGGAAAAGGGAGACTCTTCAGCCTTCACTCCATCTGAAGAGCTATCCATCTTGTTTACTTCACATCAACCTAGGCTGGAAGTAAGGTGCCAACACAGGCTGACTTTCCTATACATGGATTTTCCCTTTTCTTTGTGTTACTCTTATTTCCTTGTATGTCCAATGCTCTCTCTTTTGTCTCCTTTCTGGCAATACTCATTTTGTTTCCCATATTTAATCCATAGCTGTTCAAAATGTGGATTCATCCTTTATATTCAGCAGTATTTCAAGTCTATACAATAGCCCCAGGCATTGTGGTTCTTGCACACCCTCTTTAAGCTGTACACAACAGCTCTCTGGTAACTAGTGCCTCTGGATCATGCTCCTAGTTGCTTAGGAAAAATTGCCACTGAAAAGTACATTTGGATCTTGGCTTCCTAATCTCTTGTTGTGTGTCAAACATTTCTTATTACTAGCTGGACTTCCCGTATTTCAAGGGAGCATTGTTGAACATTGTTAAATTTAAAAATGTCTGCTACTGCCCTTAGGACTTTCAATTTGGGGTTCAAATCTGAAACCACTGTTTATTTTCTTGTATATAAAAATTTAGCTAATTTTGCCCTGGCCTGGTGGCCCACAGTTGGTTGGAGTGTCATCCCATAAACTGAAAGGGTGTGGGTTCAATTCCCAGTCAAGGCACATACCTAGGTTGTAGGCTTGATCCTAGGTCAGGGTGCATTGCATATAAGAGGCAACTGATGGGTGTTTGTTTCTCACATTGGTGTTCCTCTTTATCTTTTTCATCTCTTTCTCTCTCTAAATATATATATATACATATATGTATATATATATATTTCCCCTTGGGTGAGGATTTTAAAAACTTAGGTATTTTGTTTTGTTTTCTCTTCTGATGGCCTTTTACTCAGACCTCTTGTCATACTCTGGTTTATGTTACTCTGGAGACCATCTGTCTCTTTGAGACAGCCTCTGTAGCCTCCCAAAGTAAACCTTTTATATGACATAGGTAAGGCTATTCAGGTATACTGTACAAATTTCTAGAAAACATGTCTTTATGTGATGCCCTGTATATGAATGATGGAGGACCTCCCCCAAAAATGGAATTATCTTTTGGCTGGCAGACTCCTTGTAGTACAGGCTTTCCCCAGTAGGTGAGTGTTTTAGGAACCCATCTGTATCAGTTTACCAGCTGGCATTGTTGTGAGAGGCTGCATTCGGCTTCACCGAACTTTTTTGAAGACTTTCAATGCACTAACTCATTTTATGATGTGTGCACCCGCCCACACTGCACTGAGTGTTCAGCAGTATTTGACCAAAAACAGCATGACCCTCATGCCCCACCCTGCCTATTCACCCAGTCTCACTCCAAGTGAATTTATTTTAGGTTCCCCAGATGAAAAAAGTCCTCAAAGGGAAATGTTTTGCCAATGTAGAAGAGGTGAAATAAAAAAATGGCAGAAGCATTAAAAAAGTATCAAAATCAAAGAGGTCAAAAACTGTCATGAGCAGTGGAAAAATATCTCGATAAGTGTATTATATCAAACGGAGAGTATACTTTGAAGGTGGCTGAAGTTTAAAATGTAAATATAAATACACAATTTTTTGTAAATAAATTCATTTTTGGTGGTGTCCTCCCTCATGTGTATGTGTGTTTTATTTATACATGCAGGTATGTTGTTAGTCTTAGGTCTCATAAGGCTTGTTACAAATAGGAAACCCCCACAAATTGGGGACAGTTCATGAGTAGAGAAACACTTGATCTAGAACTTAAGCAATTATGTTAAAAGTGTTGGTATTAAATCTGAAAAGCAAGCTGATTGGTATTTCCTAAAAACAAGCAAATAAAAACATTAAAATCCTTCCGATCAGCTAAAGTTTCAGGAGATGTCTCCTTCGATATAAATAATTTTAGACATCGGACATTTTAAGCTTGTGAAAAAGTGATGGGAATACAGAAATTCTTCCCCTGATTCCTTCTGGGAGCTCATGCATGTGACCTGATTTAGAATTTGCAGCTCCTGTGTGCCGGACTTGACCCCTTTCTCTCATTTCCCTCAGGCTTAAATCCTTCTGGAGTCGCTGAGAGTGGCAGCGTGAGGAGCAGCAGCAGCAGATTTCAACCTTCGCAGGCTCCTCCCAGGAGAGAGGTAGGACCTGTTTTATGTGAGCGTCCTTGACAAAAGGAGTTTCTAATAATCGCGCTAATGGAAAACTAATTCACAGTATGTTTGTTGAAATAACAATGAGCTACAGACAGACTTACCTTTTAAAATTTCTTTAAAATAAGTTTAAAAGAAACAAGTAGCCTGTTTTATTAACTTAATTATTTTTGAACTCAGTAAAAGCACATTTTTTAGAAATTAAAACCGTTTAAAGTTTCTTTTAAGATTTCCTTTGAACTTAGAACATGCGTGCTGAGAAGGGTTTTTGGAACTGGGTTGGACAATATAAACCCGATTACCCAAACTTAGCTTTCTGCCACCAAGGCAAAAGGTACAAACACAGACTTCTTCAAGGAGTCTCAGAGGAAGCCGATGAGAGAACAGAAGCACCAAGCAGCGCTTAGGTAAGATGTTGAGCAGATGCTGCTACAACTCCCGGATGAGAACTGTTTCCTAGAAGCAGTCGTAGTAGAATACGGTATCAGAGGCATAATGCACCTGGGAACTGCTGGTGTTCCAGCCAGCCAGCCTTGATGAGGAGGATTACAGAATGGGTCTTCTTGCCCAGAAATTTTAGTCAGGATAGCAAACACAAGACCTCTTCTACCTGGGCACAGAGGGTATGATATTCACTGAGAGTGCTGGGTTTTTATTACAGCATTTATACATAGAGGTTGTGAGCACCCTGAATAATACAATCTTTATTGTATTATAATGGCAAAAAAGTTAGTAAAATGAACATCAGGAGCAAAGTGTGTTAAGAAGGCAAGGAACTTAAAAATAATTTCCCTAAAAGGGGCATTGGGCTGACAGTAAACATAATCAGAGCCCGGATACCAATATTATGTCTGTGGTTTGTTGGAAATGATCCACTTATCTAACCTAGAGAGACCAAGAGCTGTTAAGTGTGCCAAAGTGTTCTTTTGTACATCCTGAGTTATTGCCTTAAGCTTCCCAAATATTTTTCACAGGCACAAGCATCTGGTTGGTTAGTAATAATAGCAATAACAGTCTTGATCTGGTAATAATAATGTCATTGCCAACTGTGCTAAACACTTTAGAAATGTTGGCTTACTTAATGCAAGCAGCATTCTTTTGTAAGGTAATTTGTAAATGGGGAAATGAAGGCTCAAAAAGATTAGACTTGGCCAAAACTGTGAAGCTGAAACTGGAAAGAAAAATAAACTATAGTCTTAGCCTATTTCCTCATTAAATGGTGAAAGCCTAGTATGAGAGTGGAGAATCTAAAATAACAATGCTATTCAAAAAGGTCATAGCCCATAATTTGAATGTAAATGAGCCACATACACTCTTTGTGCCTCTTACAGTCATTAATCTCTTCAATTGTCTTCATCTGTTTTCTGTTAATACTTGGCTTAAAACAATTCTTTTTTGGATACTTAAAACCTTGAAACAACTAAATAGAGTCTCCTACAAAGTCAGATATGAAAAATTGCCCAAATGTCAGTCTCTTGGACAGAGTTTCAAGGTGATTGTAATTTTTTTTTAAAGATTTTATTATTTTTAGAGAGAGAGGAAGGGAGAGAGGCAGAGAGGGAGAGAGACATCAATGTATGGTTGCCTTTCACCTGCCTCCAGCTACAGACCTGGCTTGCAACCTGATTATGTGCCCTGGTTGGGGAATCAAACCAGCAACCTTTGGGTTCGCAGGCTGGCACCTATCCACTGCACCACCAACTAGTGCTGATTGTAATTCTGGAAGTAAAATTGTAATGCCATTCAGTATTTGTTAAATGAATGAATGAGTTAATAAATAAGTAAATGGATTAAAGACTCAGATAGAGAATAGGTTTGGGAAAGTTATTTACGGTTCAGTATTTGTTGACTGTGCACTGTGATTGATGTAGTGTCACTGAGGATGTAGTTCAGCAGCTGGACACCATTGTTCTCTCAAGGCCACCTCCAAAGTGCAGGCTACCAAATCCTACTATACTATAGATCATTAGTCTTCTCCCTTGTGAACAAAGGGTTTAATTGATGATGTTTTATGGTTCCTTCCATTTCCCACTTGAGTGTATGATTCTCAATATAATTTTTAAAGATTTTATTTATTTTTAGAGAGGGGGGAAAGAAGAGAGAAAAACATCAACATGAGAAAGAAACATGGATTGGCTGACTGTTGTACCCACAAACCCACAACCTGGGCATGTGCCCTCACCCTCACAGTCAACTGTTTGCTTTTTGGGACAATGTCCAGCCAACTGAGCTACCCAGTCAGGGCAATATCATTTTTAAAATAAAGTTTTAGGCCCTGGCTGGTGGTACAGTGGATAAGGCGCCAGCCTGCGAACCCAAAGGTTGCTGGTTCGATTCCCCAGCCAGGGCACATAATCAGATTGCAAGCCAGGTCTCCAGCCAGATCTGTAGCTGGAGACAGATGAAAGGCAACCATACCTTGATGTCTCTCTCCCTCTCTCCCTACCCCTCTCTCTAAAAAGAATAAATAAAATTAAAATAATAATAATAATAATGAAGTTTTACACTTAGAATAGTTTTAGAATTATGGGAAAAAATTGCTAATAGTACAGAAACATCTTATATACCCTATAGGCTATTTCTTTTATTAGTTAACATCTTTCATTCATATGGTACATTTGTTATAATTAATAAATCAATATTGCTATATTATTAACTTAAGTTCACAATTTCTTAGTTTTTACTGAGAAATATGTGTCCTTTTTCCTATTCCTAGGTTTCCTTCAGGATGTCACATTACATTTATTTGTTATGTCTCCTTAGGTGTCTCTTGACTGCGATGGTTTCTTACACTTTCCTTGTTTTGATGACCTTTTCAAGTTTTGAGGAGTACCAGTTAGGTGTTTTGTGGAATATCCATCAATTGAAATTTTTCTAACACTTATTTTGTGATTAAACTTGAATTGTGTGTCCTTAAGTAAAAGACCCCACCGCTAAAGTGCTATTTTCATTACATTATATCAAGGGTACATACAAGGGGCATGAATTATCAATGATAATGGGGACCTTGATAATGTGGCTGAGGTAGTGATTGTCAGGTTTCTCCACTACAAAATTACTCTTTTTCTCACCCTTTCTATGCTGCACTTTCTGGAAAGAAGTCACTGTGTGCCCTCACACTTATGAAGTGAAAGATTATGCTCCACCTCCCTGAGGGCAGACTATCTACATACATTTTATTTTAATCCTTCTGCATGTGAGATTTATCTATTCTTTCTTATTTATTTATTCATTATCAGCATGAACTCATGGACATCTATTTTCTACTTTGGCTTATAATCCAATATTATGTTTAAAAGGCTTTTTATTGCTCAAATTGTTCCAGGTTTAGCTATTGGGAGCTCCCTTGGTTGTTGCCTGTGTTCTTTTGTTATGTACCTTCACTAGGTGTTTTTTGTTTTTCCCTTTTCCCCAACACTTTCTTACTTTCTGATATTATAGGATGCTCCAAGCTTATCTTGTATATTTCTTGTCCCAATCCTAGAATCATCCATTTCCCCAAGGAACCCTGATTCCTTTTTTTGGAGAGTGGATTAGAGAACCAAGATCTAGGTGCTAGGTGGGCTCATTGCTACTGATCTGTCGTAACTTCTAGGCCCTCTCAGTTGACAGAGCAAGGAACTATGTACATGTAGTAAACTAATTTGTATACATATATGTATGCACACATAGCTATACATATTTCTGTGTAATCATTCATATCCATAGCAAGCTAACTAGTTTATACTGTCTCCAGCTGTAATCCATTTACTACATGAAATGTTCTGTCCTCCTCCCCTTTCTTATCTGTAACCTCCCGCTCTAACAGTAAGAAGCCTGTCTCTCACCATCTGTCATTTATTTAGTTGTTGAATTCCTGTATACACGTATAGCAGCATCCGAATTGCTAACTCATATCCTGCAATAAATAACTTTATCAGCTAGAGTACAGTGTTTATGTACAACATTTCTTGACTTATTTTATAGGCCCCATTTCCAAAATTACACAGGTCAATATCTTTCCCTCGGCCACACCCTTCAGTTGAGGTGGTTTTATCCATTTGTAATGCAGTTAAGAGTATTCTGTCACATTCTGCATTCCATCCTGTACCTAACCTCATATATAATTTTATATATATAATTTTTATGCATTAAAATTGAATGTCTGGGTTTTGGTAAACAGATCCACCATTCAAGTGGCCATCATTACATTATGATACATAGTCTCATTGCCTTAAAATATCTCCTGTACTTTACTTCTTCAGCCCTCCCCTTGTCTAAAACTCTTAGTGACCATTGATCTTTTTACCATTCCTATAGTTTTACTTTTTCCATGCTGTCATATAACTGGAGCTCTATTGTATAATATATAGCTTGTATAGACTGGCTTCTTGCACTCAGCAATATGTATTTAAGAGTTACCCACATGTTTTATTGCTTGATAATTTTTTTTTGTTTTTATCACTGAATAATATACCATGTTATTCTTTCTCCTATTAAAGGACATCTTGGTGACTTACAGTTTTTGCAATTGTGCCTAAAGGTACTATAAACATTTGTGTGCAGGTTTAGCATAGACTTGATTTCAAGTACGTTGATCAGTATCTGTTTAACATTTAGCTTTCAGGTTGATTATAATTGTTGTGTAATCATCGGGATTTTATATGGCTCCTTAAATATTGCTAATAAAAATAAAAAACTTTTGCATAATAAATCTGTTCAGAATCAAGTGCCATTTTTTATTTAAAAAAATAAATCAACAATGAACCCATAAATATTTTATGGAATAAAAGAACTTTAAACATAGGGTACTTTAGAAATATTTACATTTAATATTCTTTGATATATGAGCAGACCTATGGTCTGCTGTAGCCAATTGTTTTACATCACAAACACGGAAATTTATAGGTGTTAACTTGGCTGCAAAATTGTTCCTTTATTGCTCCCTCACTAATAAAACATGTTAAAAATTACATGTTTGGAAATCCAGATAAAAGCACTTGCAAGTTGAAGTAATAAATACAATACAGTAATAGATAACCAAAATGCCACAAAATAGTAAGAAATGAAAATAATTTTCCTTGATATTAAATCTCTAAGTACATGATGTATGTTACATACAGTATAATTATATTAAAAAAACAACATGTTATTCCATAGGATATGGGCATGTATTAGAGTGGAAGGAAAATGTGTCACTAGAAGCCTAAAACATAATAATTTTACCAAAAAAATAATAAGCCTGTATATAACACTACCTTCTATCAAATGGCAAGTTCAACTTTACATTTTTTAAAAGATTTTATTCATTATTTTTTGACAGAGGGGAAGAGAGGGAGGAAGAAAGGGAGAGAAACATCAATGTATGGTTGTATTTAATATTAGTATTCTGAAGAGGGTCCTTCTTTGAAGATGAATTAATAAAAATTGCCCCCAGGCCCAGTCAGGACACATAACCAGATAGCAAGCCAGGTCTCTAGCCAGGTCTGTAGCTGGAGGCAGGTGAAAGGCAACCATACATTGATGTCTCTCTCCCTCTCTGCCTCTCTCCCTTCTCCTCTTTCTAAAAATAATAAATAAAATCTTTAAAAAGTACCCCCACATTGTTAATCACCTGATTGAATCATCATTGTATTCTCCTACAGAATCCAAGTGACTTGTACTGATTGGTCCTATAAGGTGTAAAATATCCTGGTATCAAGAAAGCTTTAACAATGCATACTATGTTTTATTTTATGTCTTAAGGCCCTTGATGTAAAATATTTGAGAAAATGAAGAAAGCCAAGTATACTAGTGAGAATGAGGAGCTTAAGAATCTCATACTTTTTTAATGTATTTCTCTTCTCCATAGAAATTATGGCATTTTTAGTGTCCAAAAATTAATGAATTTAAAGCAATGTTGGCAAATGCAGGGCTGTTCTTCCCTGGCTGAAAAGGTTCTGAAATGTCTCCATTAGGAGCCTTGCTCACTGAAATATGAGGACTGGCTTACCAAGAAGCCTGGAGGGTTTTAGGGCTTTTTAGTGGAAGGAATTCAGGAGAAAATTCCTTGGAGTCTAATTCTCTCTGAAAGAGAACATACCTAATGATGTATTAAATGGCTTCTGTAGATAGATGATACCCCTTTTAATATACAAAGTTATAATAGGGAAAGTCTTCCTCTATCTCATTCATTGCCTTTGTTTCTCCCGTGTGATAGGTGGCCCTTCAGATACTTAATTGCCTTCAAGATACTAGAATCTCCTTCTACCTTTGCTCACATGAAACTTTATCAGTGCTATGCTCTATATCCTTACAGATTTTAGCTACCTGTCAAATAGAAAGAAATCCAGCACTATTCATAACCAATGATTTTTAAATATTCCAGCCCAGAAACACTCATAGTGATTTATTTGAAATTTAATATATGTGCCCAATGAAACTTCCATAGGACCAAGCTTCCCCGAGATGGAAAGGGGTCAAGATCCTATTTTCTCCCCTTTTGGGATTCAACCTAATTAGAGCTTTCTGCATGGCCTGCGGGAGGTACCCTGGTAACAAAAATAGTAAAATTCCCCCAAGAAAATCGAGGGAGTCTTGCTCAGTGACTTAGGCTCAACACTAGGGCCTCGGGATTTTCAGGAGACAACGTGTTCTAGATACAGTGTGTAGCTGTGGCTATAAACCCAATTATATCTGGCCATCTGGGAAAAGCTGTCATGTTTGGGGAACAGTGGCTGATTGAGCATAATTCCAATAAGCTGTCACCTTGGGAGTCCATGTCCTCAGTGACACCCTGCTGCCTACACAAGGTTCTGCAAGAAGGATATCCTTGGGTCAGGACAGGGACTCATTTGTTGGAGCCTGTCAGAACCAGTTTTCAGCAGTAGCATCATACAGAGGTGATTAAAATCAGAACTTTTAATGAACGAATCCGTTCTTTCCACACTTGGAAACAAGACTAGTCCCTTTGGATTAAGTAAATTCCTGGATTTCTAGACAACTTGGAAATGGGAAGTCTTTAAGAAATCTTTAAGAAGCACTGTATTACTTGCAATGCAGAGGAATGAAGGCTTAAACAAGTAATTAGAACAATAAAGACAGATGCCCAAATTTTGAATCTAAAACTGATGGAGGTCACACTGGTTTTATATATATATATATTTTTGTTTGTTTGTTTGTTTTTAAGATTTTATTTATTACTTTTTAGAGAGAGGGAAAGAGAGAGAGGGAGAGAAACATCAATGTATGGTTACCTTTTACCTGCCTCCAGCTAAGGACCTGGCTAGAGACCTGGCTTGCAACCTAGTTATGTTGCCCTGGTTGGGAATCGAACCAGCGACCTTTGGGTTTGCAGGCCGGCGCACACTGGTTATATTTAATATGCCAATTCATTGTGAATTTCCAGGAACTGAAGTGTTTGCCAAATTTGTTTAAGCACTGACCCTTTTTATTTTTAACTAAACATTTGGAGGAACTAGATTCCAAAAAACACTTGGAGAATACTTTTTGAATGGCAGATATAGATACTAAGGCATGACAAAGCATCCTTCCCTGGTGCCCACCATATGATTGCTTACCTGTCGCAGAACTAGAACCAGGCTTCTAGTTCTGTGGTGTTCATCACAATGTTCTAATGACTAACCCGAGGAAGGTAGAGTGCACAGGAGAGGGTGCTGAATGACATTACAACTTTCTCCATGGCTCCATTTCTCCCTTACCTTTGAATAATGAACATGACCAGCAATCACTTGTTGACTCCATAAGTCGGAATTTTTATCTATTTTATTCTGTAATGTATGCTCAGTGCCTAGAAGTGGTACAGTGTAGGTTCTCAGTAACTATTTTATTTGTTAAATGAATGAACTTCTGCTCTTCACCATCTTGGCAAAATTACTAAAAGCCTAACATTGCCGTTTATTTGTTTTTTCTTTCTTTTTTCAATACTCATCTGAGTATATGTTTATTGATTTTAGACAGAGAGAAACATCAGTCTCTTGCCTCCCACCTGGGGATCAAACCCGAAACTTAAGTATATGCCCTGGTGGGGAATCAAACCTGCAACCTTCTGGTGTACAGGATGACACTCCAACCAACTGAGGCACCTGGCCCGGGCAACATTGCCATTTCTTTTGCATAGTTTGACCCTTGCAGCTATGGAACAGAGCCTTCTGAAGATTCAGGAAGTATGTGAACAGTAATGACATCCCATCTATAAATCAAATGAAGCCCATATTTGCCCAAGTCAGACCAGCCTGGGATGGGGGACAGGGTTACAGTAAAGCCATTTCAAGGCCCACCAGCTGACTCACTATCCCCCAGGTCCATGTTGCCCACACTAAGCATATTTAACAGCTTGTACCGCAATGTAAATTTTATAAATAAATAAGTGTAATCAATATATAATCAGCATATCAATTAAAAACAAAATATTTTCTGTCCTCTAAACTATATGTTGTGAAACTACTTACCATACGATACAAGGTAAAATGGACATCAACTCTAATAATTTCTAAATCAATATTTAATTTTGAAAAATACTGGCATGGCCTTATGTTTGATAAGCTGTCATAAAACCGAAAGCAGCCTGCTCTAAGCTACAATTTCGTGAAGGGAACTGCACCAAACTCTTCCAAAGACTTCCCCCATTACACCAAAGGCCATGAGATGTGGCGCCAGGCACTTGCTGCAGTGGGAGAGTGACTGGATGGGCTGTCCCTGCTGTTCTGGATGCTAGTGCTTCTCACATAGCCTGTTCCTACCTATGGGGCCTTTGCTGCCACACCCACCTACAACGCTGCCACCAGCCAGGCCTGTCCCACCATCCTGAGGAGCTAGCGGGGGGCTATGTTTCCTTCAGCTACCACTTGGCCTGCTCAGCTTATACCCCAATGTCCAGAGGCACCAGTCCCAAGTCCCATTACCATCTACACAGTGGCTGTTGAATATTATCATTCTCTGACATGTGGTCTAACCTAAGCTGTTTGCCAAGCATCAGGGTAGTATTTCTGTATTTTAATCTGCAGTAGCACCGTGCCAGTATATATGTATTAGTGGAGTGTCATCCATGGCCCAATCCCTTCTGACTAGTCCAGAAAATCTCAATGTCTCCTCCCACATATGTTAGAATAAAGTGTGAATGCTTTTCTTCTGTCTCATAATATCTACCATTTCTTCTTCTGTCTCTCATGTTTATACAATGGCTCCCATTTTTAAACATTGATTCCTGGAAGCAGCTACTGATTTTTGCTTTATCTCTCTCTCTCTCTTTTTTTTTTTTTTTCTTTTTAGATTTTATTTCATTATTTTTTAGAAAGAGGGGAAGGGAGAGAGGCAGAGAGGGAGAGACATCAATGTATGGTTGCGTTTCACCTGCCTCCAGCCACAGACCTGACTGGAGACCTGGTTTGCAAGCTGGTTATGTGCCCTGGCTGGGGAATTGAACCTGCGACCTTTGGGTTCGCAGGCCAGTGCCTTATCCACTGTGCTACCAGCCAGGGCTTTTTAAATTTTTTTTTTTAAGATTTTATTTCATTATTTTTAGAAAGAGGGGAAGAGAGAGAGGCAGAGAGGGAGAGAGACATCAATGCATGGTTGCATTTCACCTGCCTCTAGCCACAGACCTGACTGGAGACCTGGTTTGCAAGCTGGTTATGTGCCCTGGCTGGAGAATTGAACCTGCGACCTTTGAGTTCGCAAGCCGGCGCCTTATCCACTGTGCTACCAGCCAGGGTTGCTTTATCTCTTAAAGTCACTCAAGTAGCATTGCCCTTGCTGATGCTCTATCTCTGAGCTAAAGCAGGATAAAATCCCCTCTGTTGGCCTAAATGGCTTGCAGTTGCCAAACTAAGACTGCCTTATTCTCTTTATAACTTACTCCTTACTACAAAACCTGAGTCTCTATATAACACTATCGGAAAACAACCTGAGCATCATACCACCCTCAGTTCACTATTGCTTCCACAGTTCATCATCTTCTGGATTAAGCCTGTACTTATTTTTCCAGTTTTATTGACATATAATTGACATACTGCACTGTAGAAGTTTCTGGTGTACAGCATAATTACTTGACTTACATATATCGTGAAATAATTGGCACAATAAATTTAGCTAACATCTCTTTATCATCTCGTGTAGATATAAGAAAAAAAGTTATTCTTGTGGTGAGAACTCTTGGGATCTACTCTCTTAAACAACATTCAACTATACCATATAGCAGTATTAACTATAGTTATCAAGTTGTACATTACAGCCCGAATGCTTATTGATCTTATTTATTGTGTACCTTTTGACTACCCTATCCAATTCTCTCCCATCCCCTACCTCCATTCACCACCTCTGGTAACCACAAATGTGATCTCTTTTTCTATAAGTGTATTTATTTTTAATATTCTACATATGAGAGGTCATACAGTATTTGTCTTTGACTTATTTTACCTATTGTCACAAATGGCGGATTTCCTTTTTTATGGATGAATATTTCATGATATTAATAAGCCACAACTTCTTTATCCCTTCCATCATTGATGGGCACTTAGGTTGTTTTCATGTCTTGGCTATTGTAAGTTATGCTGCTAGATAGCTCTTCAACATGTTTTTGTTTTCCTTCAGATATATGCTCAGAAATGGAATGCTGAATTATCTTGCCCATTTGTAATGGGATTATTTGGGGATTTTTTGCTACTGCATTGTATGATTTCTTTATAGATTTTAGATATTAATCCTTTATCAGATACATGATTTGCAAATTTTTTCCCATTCTGTAGGTTGTCTTTTCCTTTTGTTGATTATGTCTTTTGCTGTGCAGCCTTGAAACTTTTTCTGCCCTGGGTAATATTTTTCCCCAGTAGCTTTGGAGTTTGAGAAGAGGTCTTGGATCTTCACTGGTTTAGGAAATTATTCTCAACATGGCATCAGAAGCAGCCAGTTGAGGGGACCAAGATGCGAAAATTGAAAACTCCATAAGTTGAATCTGCATCAAAGGTTAAGAACCTTTAGCTTAGGGGTCTGTTTTGGGTCCAAAGCAAGTGCTCAATTTTCCCCTCCATTACACAGGCTCACTGCTGAATCTATCAACGTGCCTCGATGGGGTTTCTTAGGAAATTCATTTACAATTTGATTGTTACTCTGGGACACCTTCCACTCTGTGAGCCATTCCTGTGAACAGTGATACACAATTTCCTTTAGGTTAATTCTATAAGTCGCATTTAAAAAAAAAAAAAAAGATCTGACATCACAAGGAAACCACTTTTTGTTGCTCCATTTCCTGGAGCCTACAGCTGGCAAAATGCCTAGGACAAGATGTATTCAATTCAAGTCAAAGCAGAGCTGTGTTAGGAGAAACAGATGGCCCACCTGAGGTGAAAAGATTGCTTTCTTGAGGGGAGAGGTAGGGTGGTTTAGTCACCTCTTCCTCTAGGAAGGTGGGAATGTGTGGAGGCAAAATAAATAAAACGCATTACAAATGCATTCCGCAGATGAACAGAATAATTGGTGCTGAGCAAGGCAACAGGAGTCATGAGGCATGTTTCTGCCTCCAGGCAGGCTGTGGGAACTTACCGCACGTATATTAAAATGCCCCCAGAACTTGAAAATCATTCACCAGAGGAAGTAATAAGAACCGACTCATAGTTAGATCTCAACCATCAGTAACCCTCTCTGAGAGCTGGTAATGAAGGACCGAGATGATTGGGATAGTTAGGATGGGCCAGGTTAAGTTCAGGAAAATGACGGAATATAAAACAAAGCAGTGAGAATTATATTGTGTCTCATCTGAAGAAAACTGGTTAGAAGGTGTAATAGATAGATAATCTGCATTTGTTTAGAAAAGGGGAGACAAGACAATGGAGAATTCGTTGCTGATTACCTAACAACACTTTTCCACAGGACAGAGACATTTTTCCTAGAGGTCACCGGTGTTCAGATCACCTGAAAAACACATTGCACTCAGAAGGCTTTCCAATACCTGGATGAAACACTCAAGTTTATCCAGGTCTTTTGTCCCAGATCTTTGTTCAACAAACAGCATTATGATTATGCATTTGGTCTCTCAGCTATCCTGATAATGGATAGTCACTGGATTGAGGTCACTGGAAAGTTAGTATTACCTGTTACAAATAAATACATTCATATTCTGTTTGATATGTCAGGCTGTTGAGAATTTGGTTGGCGTTGAGAATTTGGTTAGCTTACGAACGAATTGCGCAGCAGTACGGACAAAGTCCATGGTCCCTGCACAGCTGATCCCAGACCATGGAGCACTCCCTTGTATAGCCATTCTGTGAGGCTCCACCCAAGCAGCCCTGAGCCTACTTCCCTGATGTCTTTTAATTCCAGCACAAGCCATCCCCAGAAGTCATCTCCTTACTTGCTTTTTAAATATCAGCCCAGGGTAATTCTAAGTTATCTTCTCTGTAATGCATTCTAGTGTCTCATAGTCCTGAACCTTAGGAAACATATTGCATTATCTGTCATCACACTGTGGCCATACTGGCCATACAGCTTTACCAGGTAACAAATAGCTTCTTGGGGATCTCGCTGTCCTCTTTACCTTGAGAGGGTGGGCCACAGTGAGGCCACATGATGGTGCTCCAAGGGTTCTTCACTAAAGGATGGGGAAGGGAGGATTACACTATCAAACATAGTTTGTACCCCAGTTAAATGAAAAATGAGTAGAGTGTTCTCATCCACAAGAACATAACTAGAATGGTACTACATTCTGTCAGCTGTGCTCACAGGAGCTATAGGGGTGTAGGTAGAGTTTTGTCAGTTTCTCCCCATCAGAGAGACTATCTGCTTCTATGACTTGCTCTGATGATCTCATCCCTGCATGTTATAAAGGTGGAGCGCCATCTGTTACTCTTGTTCAGCTGCTTTCTTCCTAGGGAGTAAATAGTAGACACCCCTTGGTGGATACTGCACACTGTTTGCTATAGGACATTTGTCCATTAATCTTTTGGTAATTAATAGTTTTTGCCCACCTCCAGAATGAGATTAAACAGCAGTGACCCCACTGTGGAAATTATCTGTTAGTCTTACATCCCAGAAAGTGCTCTATACCCCTTGAAAAGTCTTCCCTTTAAATGAAAAGTAGGCATATTAATATTGCATACAAATTTCTTTTCCCCCCAATTTGGAAAGTTGGCCAAAGGACTACTAATAATTACTATTACAAAAATTTTCTCAAAATGGTCATTCTGAAAATAAAATAGGAGATACATCCCCTGAAGCTGAGATTTATAAAAGTCCTGAGAGATGGCAAAGTGGGGTTTGCAATTCAGTATGTTTATTGCTCTTAGGGGCTGTGGCTACTCTCTTATGAAGCAAGATTTCAGTTATGTAGGGATTGAGTAATGAGGACAGAGATGCATTGTGTAACTCCTTCTTCCCCTTTATTTATTGCAGACCAGTGAATGTTATGTCTCAAGCTATAGGCCAGCTTAATAAATTTAATTTTTTTAGTACCTCCCATCCTAAGAGCCCAGCATTTCTTGCAAAAAGTGACCCTAGAGAACCAAGACCATTATATCTGTCACTGTGCTGATGTTGAGTTTGTCTAGCAGAATCACATAAGGGCATTGTAACAGATTTTTTCTTTGATGGGAAAGAGAATTGACATTTACTGATTACTTACTCTACAGCCATAGCACCTTTATTTCTCATGGCAAATTGGTGAGATTGATGCTGTTTCCCCAAGTTATGAATGGGATTGAGACTCAGAGACAAATGACTTGCTCAAGGCAGTAGAGTATCTTAGAAATTGAACACAAACATGCTCTGTTCAGGTCAGGTTTATACAGAAGTAAGGTGATGACACCTTAGAGCTGGGTTTTAGGATTTAAACGTCAGCCTGTTGTACCCAAAAGCCACTGTTCCTTCTGCTCTACAGCTGGCCTGGAACAGCACTGCCACATTAGCTTACATGAGACTAGAAAAGTGTCATGGGAGTTTTCCTTTCTTTTTCCTTTTTCAGATTTGCTGCTGTGTATTTTGTTCAGTGTTTTTAATTGTAGTAAAAAAAAAAACAAAAAAACAAAAAACATATAACATATAATTTACTACCTTAACCATTTTTAAGGGTACAGTCAGTGGTCTTAAATACATTTATAATGTACAACCATTACCACTGACCAGCTCTATAACTTTTCATCTTGAAAAACTGAAACTCTCTCTTTTTTTTAAGGTTTTATTCATTATTTTTATAAAGAGGGGACAGAAGAGAGGCAGAGAGGGAGAGAGACATCCATGTATGGTTGCCTTTCACCTGCCTCCAGCTGTGGACCTGGCTGGAGACCTGGCTTGCAACCTGGTTATGTGCCCTGGCTGGGAATAGAACCAGTGACCTTTGGGTTTGCAGGCTGGCGCTTTATCCACTGTGCCACCAGCCAGGGCTGAAACTCTGTATTCTTATTAAACAACAGCTGCTCATCCCTCCCCACCCTCAGTCCCTGGCAACCACCATTCTCCTGTCTGTCCCTATGAGTTTGACTACTCTAGGTACCTCACATAAATGGAATTATACAGCATTTGTGTTTTGTTTTGTTTTGTTTTTAAGATTTTATTGATTATTTTCAGAGAGAGGGGAAGGGTGAGAGGCAGAGAGGGAGAGAGACATCAATGTATGGTTGCTTTTCACCTGCCTCCAGGCATGGACCTGGCTGGAGACATGGTTTGCAACATGGTTATGTTCCATGGCTGAGGAATTGAACCAGCGACTTTTGGGTTCGCAGGCTGGCTCTTTATCCACTGTGCCACCAGCCAGGGGAAATATTTGTGTTTTTGTGAGTACCTTATTTCACCATAATGTCCTCAACAGTCATGCATGTTATAGCATATTGTCAATTTTCTTCATTTTTAAGGTTGACTAGTATTCCATGTATGTATGTACCACATTTTGCTTATCTGTTCATTTATCAATGAACATTTAGATTGCTTCTATGTTTTAATCTATTGTGAATAATGCTGCTATGAACACATAGACAAATATCTCTTTGAGGCCCTGCTTTCAATTATTTTGGATATACATATACTTAAAAGTAGAATTGTTGGATTATACAGTAATTCAACTTTTAATGTTTTGAGCAACCTCCATTACTGTTTTCTATAGCAGTTGTACCCACCAATAGCACACAGGGGTATCAATTCTCTGCATTTTCACCAACTCTTATTTTACTTTTTTGATAGTAACCATCTGAATAAGTATGAGGTAATATCTCATTGTAGTTTTAATTTCCAGTTCCCTAAAGATTAGTGATGTTGAGCATCTTTTCATGTGCTTATAGACCATTTGTATATCTTCTTTGGAGAAATTTCTATTCAAGTTCGTTGCCCATTTTGATTGGGTTGTTTGTTTTCTCTCATTGAATTTAGGAGTTTACTTTATATTATGGATATTAATCCAGATATTAATTAGATCTATGATTCACAAATATTTCCCCCATTCTGTGAGTTTCCTTTCATTCTGATGGTTTGTTTGATGCACAAGGTTTAAAGTATTTCCTGATATCAAATATGGTGTCACAGCCAAAGAATGATTTGGCAAATTCAGTGTTGTGAAGCTTTTAACATATGTTTTATTCAAAGAGTTTTATTGTTTTAGGTGTTC
Organism: Noctilio leporinus; assembly: GCA_004026585.1. Taxonomy (NCBI): domain Eukaryota; kingdom Metazoa; phylum Chordata; class Mammalia; order Chiroptera; family Noctilionidae; genus Noctilio; species Noctilio leporinus. The sequence goes on along the minus strand of PVIW01008068.1, from coordinate 2,264 downwards.
ATGAAGGATTTTTGCTTTATTTTGAGTTTATATATGGTGTTAGGTAAGGCTCCGACTTTCTTTTCATGTGGATATCCAGTTTTCTCAGTACCACTTGTTGAAAAGGGTCCTTTACCCCACTGAAGGGTCTTGACATTCTTTTTAAAAAAATCAGTTAAATATATATGCAAGTTTTTTTTTTTTTCCCTGGGCTCTCTATTCTGTTCCATTGGCATATATGTCTGTTTTTATGCCAGTACCGCACTGTTTTGATTACTGTAGCTTTGTAGTTAGCTTTGAAGACAGAAAGTGTGAGTTCTTCACTTTTGTTCTTTTTTTTTTTCCCCCCCAAGATTGTTTTGGCTATTCAAGGTCCCTTGGGGTTTTGTATAAATTTTAGAATTAAAAAAAAAATCTGCAAAAAAAAATATCATTTAGCTCTGGCTGGTGTGGCTCAGAGGATTGAATGCCAACCTGCAAACTGAGGGATTGCTTGTTCAATTCCCAGTAGGGTACATTGCCTTGGTTGCAGGCTGGGTCCCCAGTTGGGAACACTCAGGAGGCAACCACACATTGATGTTTCTCTCCCTCTCTTTCTCCTTCCCTTCCCCTCTCTCTAAAAATAAATGAATCTTTTTAAAAATGTCATTTAGATTTTGATATAGATTGCATTTAATCTATAGATTGTTTCAGGTAGTATTTACATTTTGACAATATTAGGTCTTTCAACCCATGAACCTGGAATGTGCTCTGTTTATTATGTTCTCTTTAATTTTTTCATCATGTTTTATAGTTTTTATTGTACAAGTCTTTTACCTTCTTGGTTAAGTTTATTATTATCTTTTGGGGGGGGGCGGTTTGTTTATTTATTTATTTATTTATTTATTTTTAATTTTATTGTTGTTGTATTACATCCATCCCCTTTTTGCTCCCCTCTGTCCCCCTCCCCACCCACCCATTCCCCCCAAAGTCAGTCCCACCTGTTGTCCATGTCCATGGTTCCTTTATACTAGGTTCTTGTCTAAGCTGCTCCCCTGTCTTGCCTCTGCCTCCCCCCTCCCCCCTCCCCCCAACCCCTTTCCCCCTGACCACTGAAGGCCTATTTCTTGTATTCATATACTTGGTTCTATTTTGCTTGTTGTTAATTTTGCTCATTATTGTCCCATAATGGGTGAGATCATATGATATTTGTCCTTCACTGACTGGCTTATTTCACTAAGCATAACTGTCCAGTTCCATTCATGTTGTTGCAAAGGGTACAAGTTCCTTCTTTCTTTCTGCTATATAGAATTCCATTGTGTAAATGTGCCAAAGTTTTTTGATCCAATCATCCACTGATGGGCACTTAGGCTGTTTCCAGCACTTGGCTATTGTAAATAGTGCTGCTATGAACATAGGTGTGCATAGGTTCTTATGAATTGGTGTTTCAGGATTCTTTTGGTATAGTCCAAGTAGTCTAATTGCTGGATCAAAAGGCAGTTCCATTTTTAGCTTTTTAAGGAAACCCCATACTGTTTTCCACAGTGGCTGCACCAGCCTACATTCCCACCAACAGTGTATGAGGGTTCCCTTTGCCCCGCATCCTCGCCAACACTTGTTGTTTGTTGATTTGCTGATGATTGCCATTCTGACAGGTGTGAGGTGGTATCTTATTGCAGTTTTAATTTGCAATAAGTCTCTCTGATGACTAGTGATGTTGAGCATTCTTTCATATGCCTCTGGGCCCTTTGTATATCTTCCTCAGTGAGTTATCTGTTCAGGTCCTTTGCCCATTTTTTAATTGGGCTGTCTGTCTCCCTGGTGTTGAGTTGCATTAGTTCTTTATATATTTTGGAGATCAGACCCTTGTCTGAGGTATCATTGGCAATTATGTTTTCCCATACAGTTGCTTCCCTTTGAATTTTGCTGATATTTTCTTTAGCTGAACAGAAACTTTTCCATTTGATATAGTCCCATTTGTTGATTCATTTTTTATTTCCTTTGCCCTTGGTGAAGTATCAGTAAACATATTTCTGCGTAGGATATCCAAAAGTTTACTGCCTATATTTTTCTCCAGGACCTTTATGGTGGCACTGCCTATGTTTAAATCCATCTTGAGTTTATTTTGGTGTATGGTGTAAGTTGGTGGTCTAGTTTTATCTTTTTGCATGTTGCTGTCCAGTTCTCCCAACACCATTTGTTGAAGAGACTGTTTTCACTCCATTTGATGTTCCTTCCCCCTTTGTCAAATATGAGTTGACCATAGAGTCCTGGGTTAATTTCTGGGCTCTCTATTCTGTTCCATT
>PVIW01008067.1:0-65133 GCA_004026585.1 Noctilio leporinus | reverse complement strand
AAAAAAAAAAAAAAAAAAAAGAGGAAGGAAGAAAAGAATAAAGAAAGGGTTTAGAAAGGCTGGGGAAGGGAGGAATACTTAGATTGAGGACTGGGAATGCGTTATAGCCACAGAGTGAATAGACTTTAATTCGAGAGTAGGGGAGGGTCTTGGATATTTAGGTGGATTGAGGTATGGGGGGGATTAAGAATATGTGAGGTGTAACTTTTGCAAAGGATATGTTGGGGCTTAATAGTTCATATTGCTCTCGGTATAATTCAGGTGCTTGAAATTGGCAGCAATCCTTTTCCTGATGCTGCCTCTTTTTCTTGGTCAGGACTTTACATTCTATAGTCTATATTCTAGCTGGTCTTGGCGCGTGGCAGGGCCTCTGATTGTCACAGTAGGGCTTATTCTGAGTGTCTGCCCCCAGGTAGGCTGGGCCTTCAGCAGCCTGGCTGGGTTTTAGGGCTGCAGGTGTTCTGGAGCTGGCAGGCAGCCCTCTCCCACTCCTGGGGGAGTTTCCTGCCCAGGACACACCCCCAGCACTTCTGCAGGGAAGCCTGCAACTTCGTTGGTCCCTGTGACGACTGGCCCCACCCCCGCAGTTCCGGGAGGAGGCTGGGCCTGTCAGTCAACACTGTCTGGGGTCTGCCTACACTGTCCAGCCCTTCTGGGGTGAGCACCACGCCTCCAAGCCAATCAGCTCTCTGCAGAGTCCTTTAAGCAGCCTCTGCGATGAGCCCCTCCCAGGCGTGGGCGATGTGGCCTTTGTCTCTGGCAATGGCGGGTCGCCCGCCACTAGTTCCCTGCTTGCAGGCTCTCCGGCTGGCCATTTGGAGTTTCCCGCGGAGCCTGGGGGCCTGTGTGGATGCTCAGGGCTGGGCCTCCCCCCTCGCAGGGGCTTCTAGCTGCTGTTTCCCCGGTGGCCCAGCAGCTCTGCTTTCGGCTGTCTCCCTGCTCCGCCAGTGCACTTCCCGCTCCCCCGCTCCGGCTTCCCACAGGACTGTTCTCTGCCTCTAGCCCTGCTTGGAGCCTCCTCTACCTGTTGCCGGGGTGAGTCTCTCACACAGTCCCTCCCCTGCAAGAGTTCAATTCCGTGTTCCCTATGGCGTTTGCCCTCGCCGCCAGCACTTCACTGCTGAGACTTCCAGTTGCCAGGGAGCCCGAAACTGGCCCCAGTCAAATGCGCCCCTCTGGGTAGGTCCGCCCCTGTCCAGAGCCGACCTCGGCCCGACAGCGGGTCGGTCGGGAATGCCTCACCTACTGTCCTGCTGGCCTCCTCTGCCTCTGGGCTCTGCTCCCCTGTGTCCAGATGCTGCCCGTTCCAATCCCCAGGGTCCTGAAGATGTCTCATGCTCCCTATCCTGTCCTCTAGCTGCTTTGGTACTTGAAAACACCATCAGCACTGCTCTCTACTCTGTTGCCATCTTCCCTCCTCTCTTTTCAAAGTTTTCTAACCTAGGAACTTTTGACGTCTATTCTCTAACACACAAGACACTAAAGTCAACTTGTTGTCAGTCTAATTCACATTAGTCAATGAAGGACATTATCAGTTGCTGAGATAGAAAAACTTGCAGTCATTATTATTATTTTTTAATTCTTACTTGAGGATGTTTTTTATTGCTTTTTTATATAGAGAGGAAGGAGACAGGAAAGGAGAGAAATAAACATCAATGTGATGGAGAAGTATCAATTGATTGTCCTGGTATGTTCCTGGACCAGGGATTGAACCTGCAACCTTTCAGTTACTGGCTAATGCTCTAACCAACTGAGCCACACTGGCTAGGGCCATTCTTATTTTTAAAAATCATTTTCTCCTTATATTAATAAGCATATTTAATCAGTTCTACCTTCAAGATATGACATTTGATCTCTATCACTTTATCATTCTTTTCTAAGCTGCTATTATCATTCTCTAAGAGATTTGCAATTACCTCCTAACTACCTGCTTTTACCTTGCTAAACTTTAGTTTTCCACAGAACAGCTAGAATGATTTTTTAAACATGAAAATCAGATATGTCATGGGCTTCAGATATTTTAGGCTTCTACTGAATATATAGCTGCTCTGTAAATGAAATATTGATAAAGAGGTCCTTATCATGTTCATAATAAAACATAATCAATACTCTTACAAGTCTTACTAGTGCATATATAAACTTGTTTCCACTCACCTCTCTGAATATATTTCTTATCATTCCCTTCCCTCTCTTCATCTCATTCACCTGGCTGAATCTACAAATGGCCCATTCTTGTATTGCCAAGTTTTGTCCTACCTCAGAGCATTCATACTTTCTGTTCTTGTTTGGAATTTTTCTCATGCTAATATAATGTATAGTTTGGTTCTTCATTTAGCCTCTGCCCAAATGGGCCCGCCTCAGAGAAGCTGTTTATATGAGCATACCTAAGTTCTCTGTCCCTAACATTCTTTCTGCTTAGTTAATTTTACTTTAAATATAACATATTTCCCTACTGGAAATCATAATATTAATGTATTTGCTTACTGGCATCCACTAGATAGAGGACTTGGTTTTGTTAGTCACATGTATCAGTGTGATAATGGGCCCTGGTATATAGAATACATTTAAAAACCCTCTTTAATGAATGAATTGACTGAGGATCACTACTATTTGTGTGTAAGCAATCCAGCTATTCAATGATACTGAGAATTTACAGATAGAATATTGGCTTTCCCCATACTTGTAGAACAAAAGCCATAAACAAACAAATAAACAAAACCAAAAAATACCAACTAATCCTCATGAATAAGTAACATTTGAAAATGCATTTATGATTTTAATCCTTATCTCTCCATTTTATTATAGATAGGGCTATGACACTCTTTGAAACTTTAGGACTCTTCATTGGAGTCCAGGTGATTCTTAAAAATAAAAATAGCACATAGTGCTTAACACATAGCAACAACTCTATAAAAGCTATTACATTAACTACTTGTTGGAACATTTGTTATCATCTTAGTCTGTCAGATGATGATGCATGGATCCTTGATTTATAGATCATAAAATTTGTTTTTCAATATTATTTCAGGATTTGGTCACTATTACCTGTAAACTCAGTATTAGAACTTTGTATTTTTCCCTCAACATTTTTGAAAGATTTTAGCATATGTATGAGTTATCCAGAATTTAATACTGCTCCATAAAATGAAATGTGGTGTTTAAAATACTGTTGATCCTAAGTAAGCATTTATAATACATGTTCTGAAGGAAAAAAAATACTAATGCTTACTAATATATGTATGGTTTTATTTCATGGACATTCTTTATGTGGCTATTGAAAGAATTATAAAATTTCATTTTATAATCTCAGGTTTTTGATGAACATTTATATTTTATGAGTCTAAATGAAGGCTTTTGAATTTTGAACAATAAGCTTTTATAAATATTCATTGGACTATAATAAACACTTCATGTCTTGTATGGAAAATTTAATGAAATGAAAGAGCACACTCTTTCAGAGTACTCCCATTTGATATGAAAGAGTGGATTTTGTCCTATTTACTTTAAACCCATTACAGATTACATTTTATAAAGTAGAATCAGTGAACCTGCAATTACTGTATGCGTTTATAGCATAAGCACTACTAATTCTGTTAGTAATTCTACATAAAATCTGAAATCAGACATTGTGGTGTGGGATGCTTCACAAAAGGTCTACATTCACCAAGAAAAGCTTCTACAAAGGCAAACTGTATTTTAATGATCAAGGGAAGTTAGTTTTAATAAAATTCACTGAAAGAAGACCTTCGCATCTTCCAATACAATTAAATACTTCAGTAGACATATTCTCCTGGGAACCTGCTAAAAAAGACTGCAAATGGCTCATGATATTTCACAAATGTCTAATGTACAATAAGTGATTAATTTAAAAGTAAAAGGAGAACATTAATTGGGTTAAGTTGGTAACAAGTGAAATAACATGTCATGTTTTCCAAATGCACATGAGAATGAAAAGATTCCTATATATAACACTTCGAAGAATATTTAAATTTTTACAGCCCCATTTTCACAATAAAAAATAAAGACATCAAGGAGATGCATGCTGTCTTGTTTACCCCAACACCTTTAGACAAAATTCAGACCAACATGGACTTTTGGGCCTTTGAATTCCATTAGCCTTCTTTACCAACACTCATGTGAAAATGATGCATTATGCAAAATATGTAAATACAAGGGAATTTGTCTTGATTTGTGTGATTAACTCAAATTAATGTAAAACTTGGAAATCCTGGTATCCAATTTTTCAATTTAGAAATCTGGGTTATATTTCTTTCAATTTGTAAAATAAATATATTCTTACTAAAAGATTCACAATTTATAATTAAATGGTATTTTATACATAATATATTACAATTTGTGATTTTATAATGTGTGATTCAAATTCTGTGTTCAGACATCCTTCTGTTGCTTGATGTCCTCATTTGGAATATGTGAGAGATGAAGACAATGAAAAAATCCCAAGTGAGATGCTGAATCAATGCATATGTCATCTTAGAAACCAAAAAGGAAAAGATCAGCTTGCTGAAGGTATTTCATTGATTTTACTGAACATATTAAATGTACATTGAATAAAAAGTGTGTTTTAATTATAGCTTGAATACATTCATAATGAGACTAGGTTTTGTCATATCATCATAACAGAAAAGGCCAGAAAAGAAGGACAGTGGGTTTATATATGTAATAAAGAGCCTTAAAGAATCTTAACCTCAGAAATCTTACTCCAGAAAATTTGCCCATCAGCTCCATGCTGAGCTTCTCTCTCTGCTTTTCCTCAGCTTCCTGAATGCTACTTCCACTCACTTATAGATTCTTTTCTAACAACCATTTTTGGAGGTATCTGTGTATAAAGTTATCTCTGCCAATTAACCTCATATCAGGGTATTTCTTTTGCCTTCTCACTATTCTTGAAATATTATATTGAATGGTCAGAATAGTGATGTTGACTGAACAACTACTGCTATGGCTCCATTGAAATGGACATTACAGTGTACACATGATTAGCTCTATTTCCTGACTCACTCTGACACTTACACTTGCTTTCCAATGTTATTATCTTATTTCCAGGTCTCAGGTCCAGGTATTCCATATTGGGGGTGGGGGTGGGGGTTTGGAGAGGGAAACAGAATAAAATAGAAAACAAAACTCAAACATCTTTGATTCTAAATAAAGTGGAGATAAGGATCGCATGGTCATGGTAGTAGTAAGAATGAGTTAGTCAGGAAATTGTAAAACCTCAGTATATTTGTACATATTCACCAACAATTTGAAATGAGTGTGGATTCACTAAAGAATGCTAATTTTATCTTTGAGTCCAACATTATAGTTGCATAAATGGAAAATTGGGCCATATATTGAGGCAATTCTGTTTTCAGCAAACATTTTGCCAATATTTTCCCTAGTTGCAAGTAAAACTGTTGTTTTAGAAACATTTATTGTACAGGCATCTAAAATTCTATATCTCATTTTATGGTTTTGTAATTGAGTCCATATATTTGATCACATGTACATATGCTATTTTAGTAAAGTACCCTATGGTCCATATAACATTAACTGCTTGTACCATTCTAGAGTTAACTATTCATAAACTACCTTAAGCTACTTATCTTGATTATATAAAATTATTTTAGTGCTATAATGGATTCCCAATATAAGTGAGTATTCTTTGGTTTCTAGAAACAGCTTGGGAAAATTCTGCCCATAAAAGTTTTCTCTCTTCCTTTCTTGTGATGAAGCTTATTAAGGTATGTTGTCCTTCCTGTGCTAAAGTTTAAAATAGGTTTTGATCTTTGAGTAACCTGATAAAAGTTAATACCTTATCTGAAAATTCAACAGTGTTTATTTCCCTAAGAGAAAAAAAAAAAGAACCCAGATAAATGAAATGTTAAAATTCTATACTCAATTAAGCATAAATAATGAAAAATATAATAAATACTATTATTAAGATTTCTCTCTTTGTATGTGTAGGTCTTAGATTTTAAAAATTTATTTTATATAACTAATGTACAATATAACACTTTTAACATTTTGAATGTATTTGAGTTCTTTGATAATTACTATTAGTTTATTAAAAGTGTATCTTGTGTCTCTTCCTCTAAGCTCATTGCATTTCTGGTTTAATTTTGACTAAGAAATTGTTTTGTGTAAGTTTATTTGAAGGATCAGTGAAAGATGATTGCAGTATGTGAAATTTTATGTCAGAAAATATATTAAAAAAGGAAATGTATATTACATTCTAGCAATAACAATGCTTACATTTATGGGTAAAGATAAGTAAAAATTGATAATATTCTGGATATTCAGTTAAATAATTCATGTCCAAAATTAAAACTTTTATCTTTTGCACACAGTTTGTATTCAGAATCTCACTTTTACATGATAAATTATCCGAGTGATAGACTAATGAAACTGATGAAGAGATAGGTGTTTTGAACAGGTGATGCTCAAGGTTTCTTTTGGACATGCCCCATAAACCTCCTTAAGTACACCTCAAAATCTGCTTTGTAGGGGAATCAGCCAAAGATAGTGTGACAGTGGGCTAGAATTTTGGAGCTGTATTACCCTTCAGCTGGCCGGCAATGTCCCTGTTATTGGAGGTAGGTAAAGTGTCAGTAGTCTGGTATGCCCTAGAGGGTTGTTTGAGATAAAACATATTCTCTCGCAATTCTCATGTGGAAGTCTTAACCCTCAGTATCTCAGAATGTAATTGTATTTGGATTGAAGAGGCAACTAGCTATTAATGTAGTCATTAGGCTGGAACCCTGATCCAGTATAAGTTGGAAGTTCTAATAGGAGAAGAAATTAGAATACAGGTACAGAAACATGAAGATGACTTTTAAGTCACAAAGAGAGGCCTTAACAGAAACCAGCTATGTCTACTCTTTGATCTTGGATGTCTGGTCTCCAGAACTATGAGAAAATTAATTTCTATTGTGTAAGCTAGTCAGCCTGTGGTACTTTATTATAGCAGCTTAGCAAACTAGTTTATAGGGAAACTGTTAAAACATTCACCAATGGTAAATTGGGATAGGATAGTGGCAGAAGATGCCCCATCATTTGCAACATCTCAGTTGTTGGGGAGTCTCAGAAGAAGTACCAATTAATAGGACTATTATCTTTTGCTACTGAAAGGATTGGAGCTCAGAGAAGTTTGAATTCTCAACCTTGGCTTCTCCAAGGCCAGGGCCATGGTTGGAAGAAACTAGACAATGAGATTTGAAATGGAGACATTTGATTCAAGGCATGAGGTATGCACACACTCACATGCATACACGCATACCCACATCCCCCCCCCCCCACACACACATACACAACACATACACAAGACAGCCAAACCTTCTGTGTCTACAGAAATGGTCAACTTATCTTTGTAAAAATTGTAGCTCCTCCCTTACTTAAAGGTGATGCATAGTCCTCTGGTTTAGAAGATACCACATGCCTCCTCAGAATCTTCTCTTGCCACCTAGTCTTGCCATTGGATAAATAACTCAAATCAGTTACATTAGTTAGCTGAGACCTTCTGGGCATGCTGAAGTGCAAAGGGACTATATGCTTCAGGACTTACCTGGGTTAATATAACTGCATAGATTAATATAAGCCTAACTGGATCTTTATGGTCCTGGGTCAAAGTGTGACAGTCTTAAAGCTGGCTGAGGGAAAGTATATTGATAAGGGTGGTTTTCCCATACTATAGGATCTAATACCCTAGCACCATACAGTGCTAGTATATTGTCAAGATTTTTTTTGAAGAAACGAGACCCATTTTAAGTGAAATATAAATTCCACAATTGTTGTGGAAGGTGGATGAAATGGGCGTCAAAAGAAAAAACAAAAGGGAGATATAAGATGGTGACAGAGTAGAGAGCAGTGCTGATGGCATTCTCAGAGCAGCTAGAGGATAGGACAGGGAGCACAAGATGTCTGCGGGCCCCTAAGAATTGGAGCGGTAAGCATCTGGACTCAGGGGAGCACAGCCCAGAGGCTGCAGAAACCTACTGGAGAGCAGGTGAGACAGTTCCAATCCAGCCGGGGGACTGAAGTAGCCTCTGGGCAGTGGCGGCTCTACCCAGAGGGGCGTCTCTAACTGAAGCCAGCTCCAGGCTCCCTAGCAACTAGAAATCTGAGCAGTGAAGTGTGAGCAGTGAGGGCAAATGCCAGAGGGAACAAGGAACTGAACTCCTGCAGGGGAGGGACTGAGTGAGAGCCTCACTCCAGAGACTGAGAGAGGGGAAGCACCTCCTTTGGCCAGAGGCAGAGGAGAGGACTCCTGTGGGTAGCAGGAGCAGGTGAGTGGGGAAGTGAACTGGTGGGAGCAATGAGAGGGCTGAAAACGGTGTTGCTGGGCCATCAGGGAAAGAGCAGCTTGGAGCTCCTGCAAGAGGGGAAGCCCAATGCCATGCACCCCACCGGCACTCAGGCTCCCACAAGACTTGAAGTCCTGCCGCAGAGTCATGGGGGAGACAGCAGTTCGGAGCCCCAGTGAGAGAAGGGCCCAGCCCTGCCCACCCACACCTGGGCAGGCCCCCATAGAAACTCCAAAATACACACCAGGAAATTGCAGCTGGTGCAATAGGTGCTACAATCACAGGCAAAAAAGGCTGGAGGGGGAGGAGTAGTGCTGGCTGCACTGCGGACCCCCTGGGGAGCCAGGCATGCATCACAGAGGCAGCAGTGGAAAAACTCCTCAAAGAGATGGACTGCCCAGAGGGTTAGCCTTTGTTCAGGGGAGACAGGTGCTGTTAGTGGACAGGGGCTACCTCCTCTGGAAGCTGTGGGGGTAGGGCCAGCCATCACAGGAGCCAGTGAGGTTGCAGGACACCCAGCTTTGGAGCCAGGTGCCCATTGTAGAAAGGAACCTCCTCCACGGGCTGGAGGGGGTGAGGCAGCCATAGATACCACAGAAGTACCCTGCAGTTCTTCACACAGAACCAGTGAGAGAAGGGAGGGTTCCAAAACTCCAGCAGCACAGAAACCCAGCTAGGCTACTGGAGGTCCAGCCTACCTAGGGGCTGACACTCAGAATCAGCCCTGACTGTGACAACCATAGGCCCTGTCACTCCAAGACCATGCAGCTAGACTGTAGACTGCAGAGACCTGACCAAGAAATAGGGGCAGGCTCAGGAAATGGATCGCTGCTATTCTCAAGCACCTGAGTTACACCACGAGCTACATGAACTATTAATCCCTAACATATCCATTTCAAAAGTTACTTCCAAGCCTCAAAATTAGTGCATTTTAAATGAATATTGTTTATACCATAGTGTATCACAACTCACATATTTTTTAATCCTTCCCTATCTCAATCCACCTAAACACCCAAGACCTCCCCATACTCTTGATTTAAAGTCTACTCACTCTCCAGCTACAACACATTCCCAGTCCTCAATCTAAGTATTCCTCCCCTCCCCAGCCACCTAAACCCTTTCTTTATTCTTGTTTTCTTTTTTCTGCTAAAATCCCATAGATCCTGGCTACACCTGCACCAATCAGGGATTATTAAGGGTGAACAGCCACCTAAACCCTTTCTTTATTATTATTATTATTATTTTCTTTTTCCTCTGCTAAAAGCCCACAGGTCCTGGCTTCACCTGGACCAATCATGGATCATTAAGGGTGAACAGGGAGGCAGATGTGGCAACTATATATATAGACTTATACTGTACACTCCTACTTGAGGCTTTCTGATTTTCCCTCTCCTCATTTCTATAGAATAGAAAAGTTGGTTTTCTCTCTCATATCCCTGCTATCTTTGCTACTCCTCAGCACCCTTCAAAACTATCTATACTTTAGTCAACTAAATCACTTTTCCCCTCGTACTATAGTCTTAATATAGCTACATCTCTATTAAGACTGGCTCAGTTGCAGCTGAGGATGTGATTAAGAGTGGGGGTTACCTTGGAGGGTATGGGTATATAGTTATGTTCATAGGCAGTCAAAAGGGGAAGTAAAAGATAAAGATATCCCTGAAGGTATGGTTATTTTGCCTGGACTGGTGGTTCTGTTTTAGGAGCAGCTCAAAAACAGTTTATGAGAAAGGATAGAAAGAGAGTCTCTCAATCAGCCAACTGGAAGGAAAGGAGCAATGTACATAACGAATCCAAAATACAACCAGACAGTCCAAGTTAATGACATAAAGGCCTTGCCAAGAGCAACAAGTAGAAAAAAATTAGGAGACTGCAACACTGAACTCCACAAATCTCCTAACACAGAAGGGTGCTCCACCAAGGCAGGGAAGCAAAGCAGATTAATCGAAGAAAAAAGCAAGCAACAACAGACACCCAAAATGGGGGAAAAAAGAACCAGTCCATCACCAAGAGGAAAGGAAGAATCCCCAGAAAGATCACTAAATGAAACAGAGGCAAACAAACTATCAGATATGGAATTCAAAACAATGATGATAGAGAAGATCAATGAGGTAAGCCAGCTCAAAGAAAACTATAAACAACTCCAGGGGAACTATGAAGAACTCCAGGGAAGTTATAAGGAACTTACTGAGAGCTACACCACCATCAAAAATCACTTAGAAACTATCAGTAAGAGCCAGGAGGAAATGAAGAATACAATTTCTGAAATGAAGAATACATTTTCTGAATTGAAGAATACAGTGGAAAGAATCAACAGTAGGCTAGAGGAAGCAGAGGACCGGATCAGTGAGTTGGAGGACAATGTAGACAAATATTCCAAGAGAGTACAAGAGAATGAAAAAAGGCTAAACAAGAATGAAGAGATTTTTTTTCAAGATTTTATTTATTATTTTTCAGAGAGAGGAAGGGAGAGAAACATCAATGTATGGTTGCCTTTCATCTGCCTCCAGCTAAGGACCTAGCTGGAGACCCGGCTTGCAACCTGGTTATGTGCCATGGCTGGGAATTGAACCAGTGACCTTTGGCTTCACAGGCCAATGCCTTAACCATTGTGCCACCAGCCAGGGTATTAGAATGAAGAGATTTTAAGAAAGCTACAGGACATGAAATTCAATAACATCCATAGCATAGGGATACCAGAAGGAGAAGAGAAACAAGAAATGGAAAACCTGTTCAAAAAGTAATGATAGAAAATTTTCCTAACATAATGAGTGAAAACATTACTAAAGTTCAGGAAGCACAGAGGGTTCCAATGAAGATTAACCCAAACAGACCAACTCCAAGGCACATCGTAATTAAAATGGCAAATTTCAAAGACAGAGAGAATCCTAAAAGCATCAGAAGAGAAACAGCAAATAACATATAAGGGGGCTCCAATAAGGCTATCAAATAATTATTCAACAGAAACAATTCAAACCAGAAGGGAATGGCAAAAAGTATTTCAAGTAATGGTAAACAAAGGCCTGCAACCAAGGATACTCTACCCAGCAAGGCTCTCATTCAAGATAGAAGGAGAAATAAGGAGCTTCCCAGACAAAAGAAAAAAGACTAAAAGAATACATTTCTACCAAACCAGCATTGCAAGAAATGCTAAAGGGTCTGCTTTGAAATAAATAAATGAATAAATAAAAATGAAGAAACAGAGAGAGGCAAAGAGGACCATAAGTATAAAGTGGGAAAATGTCAACAAATAAGTTTCAATCAATAATAACGTTACATGTAAATGGATTAAATGCACCAATCAAAAGACATAGGGTAGCCGAATGGATAAGAAAACATGACCCACATATATGCTGTCTTCAGGAGACCCGCCTCAGAACAAAAGATTGACACAGATTGAAAGTGAAGGGATAGAAAAATATATATCAAACAAATGGACATTAGAAAAAGGCTGGAGTAGCAACACTTATTCCAGACAAAATAGCAGTTTAGACAAGAACCTAGTATGGAGGAGCCATGGACATGGACAACATGTGGGATTGACTTTATGGGGGAATGAGTGGGTAAGAAAGAGGACAGAGGGGAGCAAAAAGGGGATGGATATAATACAACAATAATAAAATTAAATTAAAAAAAGGATAGCATGTATTCTACATAATACACATCCACCTTTTCTTAGGTTTTCCTTTTTGCTTAACTGCATTTGATTTTTTCTAAGTTATTGTAAGTAATGTGATTTTCCCATATTGTGAAATGATTCCAATCTAAGAAAACTTAACCCCCAGTAATGCAGATACAAGTAATATACAAAATTGTACCTTATTTAGTACAATCTATTTATAACAAGATAATTTTAAAGCATTCATAAGTTAAAGTTGGTTCTTAATCCATTAAGCTGCCCTGTCTTTTAATAGGTGCATTTAAACCATTTACCTTTGTACCTGTGTTCCTGTCTGTCTCTCTGTTTCTTCATCTTCTTGAAGCAGACCCTTTAGCATCTCTTGCAATGCTGGTTTGGTAGAGATGTAGTCTTCCTTTTTTTTTATCTTTTTCTTTTAATTAATCTATTTTATTTGTTTTGCTATTGCAGTTGTCCCAATTTTTCCCCCTTGGCACCCGTCCACCCAGTACCCCATTCCCTCCAGCAATTCCCCCCTTAGATCATGTCCATGAGTCATGCATAAAGTTCTTTGGCTTCTCTATTTCCTTTGTTCTTCTTAACATCCCCCTGTCTATTCTGTAACTATCAATGTTTACTTTTTCTCTTTTCCTTTCACATCCAGAAAATGTTTAAAGGGCCATACAGATTGAGAACATACACAAACCTACCCACTCTAGCATTCACCACCAGGGCAAAAGCTAGAAGGCCCCCAGTCACATGCAAAAAGAGAGTGATGTGCCTGCAAATGTGGCAAACTTCCAGAAACTGGGCAGCAGTGTCCCCTTTCAAACCCTTCACACAGGCAGAACCACAAAGCAGTGGAGCAAGTTGCCTGCCCTGGCAAATACCTATGGCTCCATCCCATACAATGTAACAGGTACGCTAAGGGTGTCAAATCAGCTCTACCTAATACACAGGAACAAACACAGAGAGGTGTTTAAATGAGGAGATGAAGAAATATGGCCCAAATGAAAGAACAGAGCAAAACCACAAAGAAGGGACTAAGCAAAACAAAGATAGCCAACCTATTAGATGCTCCAAAATGCTGGTGGTAAGAGTGCACAGAGAACTCACTGAGCATAGCAGAAAGGAAGGCTACAATAAGTGAAATAAAGAAATATTCATAGGTAACTAACAATAAAGGGAAGGAGCTGGGATTCAAATCTATGAATTAGAATATGAGGAAGCAGTGAACAGTCAACCACTACTGAATGAAGAAACAAGAATTCCAAAAACTGAGGAAAGAATAAGAAGGCTCTGGGACATCTCCAAATGTGCCAATGTCTGAACCATAGGGATGCCAGAAGGAGAAGAGGAAGAGCAAGAAAGTGAAAACTTATCTGGAAACATAGTGAAAGAAAACCTCCCTAATCTGGCAAAGGAAATAGACATACAAGTTCAGGAATCAAAGGGAGTCCCAAACAAGTTGGACCCAAAGAGGATCACACCAAAACACATCATATTTAAAATGCCAAAGGTTAAAGATAAAGATAGAATCTTAAAAGAAGCAAGAGCAAAGCAGAGTTATTTACAAAGCAATTCACATAAATCTCTCAGCTGTTTTCTTTAAAGAAATTTAGCAGGCAAGAAGGGACTGGCAAGAACTATTCCAAATGATAAAAAGCAAAAATCTACCATCGAAATTACTGTATCCAGCAAAGCTATAATTTATAATGGGATGGCAGATAATGTGTGCTTCTAGATAAAGTAAATCTAGAGGAGTTCATCATCACCAAGTCCTTATTATATGAAATGTTAAATGGGATTATTTAAGAAAAAGAGGAAGCCCTGGCTGGTGGCACAGTGGATTCCACAGTCAGGGCACATAACCAGGTTGCAAGCCAAGTCTCCAGCCAGATCCCTGGCTGGAAGCAAGTGAAAGGCAACCATACATTGATGTCTCTCTCCCTTTCTGCCTCTCTGCCTTCCCCTCTCTCTAAAAATAATAAATAAAATCTTTTGAAAAATAAGGAAAGGAAAGGAAAAGAGGAAGATCAAAACTAAAAACAGTAAAATGACAAGCTCCCAGCTATCAACACCTGAATCTAAAAAATGAAAACAAACAAAGCAAACAATTAGAATAGGAACAGAATCAACAATATGGAGATCATTTGGAGAGTTATCAGTGTGGAGGAGGAACAGAGAGAATGGGGGAAAAGGTACAGGGATTAAGAAGCGTAATTGGTAGGTACAAAATAGACAAAGCCCCCTGGCTGGTGGCACAAGTGGATAATGCACTGGCCTGCAAACCCAAAGGTTGCTGGTTCAATTCCCCAGCCAGGGCACATAACCAGGTTGCAAGCCAGGTCTCCAGCCAGGTCTGTAGCTGGAGGCAGGTGAAAGGCAACCATACATTGATGTCTCTCTCCCTCTCTGTCTCTCTCCCTTCCCCTCTCCCTAAAAATAATAAAATCTTAAAAAAAAAATAGACAAAGCCATGTTAAGAATAGTAAAGTAAATGGGGAAGCCAAAGGACTTACATGCATGATTCATAGACATGAACTAAGTGGGAAGGGGGTGATGGCTGGAGGGAAGGAGTACGGGGCAGAGGAAAGCCAAGGGGAGAAGATTTGCACAACTGTAATAGCATAATCAATAAAATATTCTTTATATAAACATAAAGTTAAAACAAATAAAATGACCTACTCAAGCAAATAGAGAGAATGGTAACTGAACAATTCATGGTTTGAAGTTGTACATCTTGATGCCAAAAACATAGGGAATGATATGAGAAAGGAAGTTCATCAGCCAATCTCATTTTATGTAGTAGGTGTTAGTTCTAGTAGTACTGGTACTAACTGGGAAGAGTTATTGAGCTTGTTACACGTGTCAGGCACCATTACACAGGCTTTCTATTTTTTTTTTCCTAACATTTTTACTGAGATATACATGATATACTAAGAACTTCATGTATTTAATGTAGACAGTATGATGTTTGGATATGTGCAAACATTCGTGATACCATCACTCAGTTTAGATAACAGACATATCTGATACCTCTCAGTATTTTTATGTTTCTTGGCTTTTTAAAAGATTTTGTGCATGAAACCCTGGCTGGTGGCTCAGTAGATAGGCACCGGCCTGCCAACCCAAGGGCTGCTGGTTCGATTCCCAGCCAGGGCACATAACCAGGCTGCAAGCCAGGTCTCCAGCCAGTTCCTTAGCTGAAGGCAAGTGAAAGGCAACCATACATTGGTGTTTCTCTTCCTCTCTGCCTCCCTCCCTTCCCCTCTCTCTGGAAATAATAAATTAAAACTTTAAAATTATTAAAACTTTGTGCATGAACGGTTAGAACACTTACCATGAGAAATTCCCTCTAAAAATTTTAAAGGGCATGACACTATATTGTTAACTGTAAGTACAATGTTTATTACTATTAAGTCAATTTTTTTCAGTAGGATTCTAAGGCATATGTAGTTAGGGAATTTGCACATGATATAAACCAGGCAGTCCTCCAGAATTCTGTAATAAATGAGGCCAACGTAAGTTATGCATGGAGGATAAAGCTGGTTCCCATTGGTCATTAGAAGACACAGAGCTGAAACGGTGCAGATGCATAACTACAAGGTGAAAGTTCTGTGAAGAGCCCTGGGTGTCGTGTAACTCAGTATTGGCATTCCTGATACAATGATTCTAATTTGAAGTGACCAAAGTTAGCATTGAGAGTATTAAGCTATGTTGACATCATGGACTCTAGACAGAATGTGTTCTCTCTGATGTGCCAACCTCTAGCATTACCCTATTTCAAGCCATTCTCTACCCTACCTGAAGCCTGGTGATCTTTTGAAAATGTAAATATGATCATGGCTTTTATTTAAAACTTACAATGGTTTCCTATGACCTTTAAAAGCAAGCGCAAACCCCTTAGTACATCCCTTCAGGCCCTCCATGATCTATCTGACTTGGCTTATTTTTTTTCAGTCTTGTCTTCACCCCATTTTTCTGGTCACACTTTGTGATCCTCATTGGCATCATGAACTTTCACCCCAGCTGAGAGCTGTGTCACACCTTGTGTGCCCATATTCCCATCCAAAATAGCTGAGAGACTGTTGGTACTTCTTTCAGCATCTTGCATCTTTCCTCTGTCCTCCTCTCTGTTCCCACAATGACACTGTCACAATGTTCTATGAAATGATACAACCTTGTGCACTGTTATAAGTTTCAGGATCTCATTCAGTGTGCATGCTGAGAATTTGAAGCAACAGAATAATGATGAAGCTTGGCTTAAAACATATCCTTATATTTTTCTCACAAAATAACAAATCCACAGGTAGGTGGTGGAGGAATAGAATTCAGCTGCTCAGCGATGTGAGAGTGAGCCTGTTCCTCCTCACTGTTCCCTCCGGGTCACAAGATAGCTGCCAGCATCCAGATAGTGGCCACAGCTCCCAGTATAAAAAGAGGGGGAAAACTTGTTCTTTGCTATCATTCCTTTTATCAGTAAAGAAAATATTGCCTCAAATCAACTAGGAAACCCTTCCCCTGGACCAACTGCAAGGGGCATGGGGAAGTTAAATATCAAACTGCTACTGAGGCAGGCTGCCTCTGCACGGGAGGAAGAGGTCCAGGAATGGCAGGTGGAAAGTGTCTGATCATGACCTTCTAGACACTCCCATGCCCCTTGCTGACCATGATCTTTTACTACTTTCTAAACTCGAAGGTTCCTGCCACAGGGGAGGAGCTGACAGCACCAGCTTGTCCTGGGCTCACCCCTGACCCTGCCTCTGACTTCTCAGTGAGCTGAATGCAGCCCCATCCTGGCGGCTTCTGTCACTGTGACATTTACTTCCCAGTGAGCTAACAGAAGCCCTGTGTTGTTGGCACACTTCTTCTCGAGAATGCTCTAGGGGACCCAAGCAGACACCACATGGGCTCTCTCCTGTTGCTTCCTACATAGCCTAAGTGCTTCCTTTCTTTCGCTGTCTTCAGCTTTAACAAGCATGCTCTCAACATCACCTGGACTTGTGAAGTCTTTTCCTTATGAAGTCAAGAACACACATACTACAGGCCTGCCTGACACAAACCTGTGCCAGGCCTGGCCAGGTCAGTAACACAACCATTGTACATTCCTACCTTGAATTGACAGCTGTGTCAAATTCTAGGCTTCACAAAGAAGGAAAATGAGGAGGGAGTTCTTTTGAATTATTTCAGTTACACCAAAGAAATGCTCTTTATATTCATACTGACCTGAAATATTGGCAACAGCTACTCTAGTAGTATTGTTGCACCAATAGCAAATCAAAGTAAACACTGAGGAAAGTGGAATGTAGCCCATCAAACAGCTCTTGCTTTAAATGAGACACATTTAAGAAATTAAATAGTGCTTGGGAAAGCTTAGGAAGGTATTATTGATTATGGAAAGATTGTTGAACTTTAAAGACTCTTAGTGTAAAAAAAACAATATGTAGGCTTCCAATGTGTTACTGTGAGTACAAGATGTTTCTACAAAAACTAAAAACTATATTAATCAAAAATTAACAGTCACATCTTAGTCATGTCACTTGCTAGAGTTCACCTGGGTTAACATTTTAGTGTATACATTTTCAAATTTGATTTCACTATTTCATCACATTAAATGTGTTTACTTACCATAAAATTACATTATTTTAGAATTTAAAAATAAATACATTGTACAGTGATCACCCATAGATACCATATATATGTATGCACATTAAGTATATCTATATAAATCCATATTATCAACACATATTTTTAATTAACAACTTTATTTCTATTTCTTTTACAGTATTTCATTTAATGATCATATTTTACATAAACAACCTGATATTATTGAAAATTATCATTTACTATTTTTCTAAATCTATTGTTGGGTGTATTCTTCTTATTTCTTTAGAATAATTGCTTAGAATTTCTAAGACAGAAACACTAAAAGGCTGAAAAAGATGCCCCCGCCATGCCTTCAGGTACTACTGCTTCATGCCAGGCCAGGCCGGTGTAGGGGCTCTAGCTGGAGCAGGGGCTGGACCCCGTGAAGGCCCTTCCTCTGGATCTACAGTGCCCTTGAGCTCCAGAGAATGACCTGAGCAGAAAAAAGAAACAATTCACACACATACCTGACTTTCCACTGTTGTTCCAGAAACAAGAGAGACGCCACTGCCCATAAGGGAAATCCTGCCCATGAACCAACCTTTCCCAGATCATCTTCCTAACTACAGTCCCCTCACCTTCTGGCCTTGACTCACAGGGCACTGGATGCTCCAGTTCTACCTGAAGAAGGTGGGACAGGCCCAGCAGATGTGAAGGAGGGAAGTTGAACCACACCAAGGCCTGCTTCAGCTGGAACCAGGGAAACTGGAACAGTTGGCCAAAGCCCTGCCCCTTGTCAGGCCAGGTTCCCTCCATAGACACAATGGCCCTGGGGAGAGGCAGTTGGGGCAGCAGTGTCAGAGTCCAGGCTTTCTCTATCTTCACTGCCCTCCCAGGGTATCCTTGTGTGGGGTAGAGGCTCTGGCTGGCCCCTGGCCATCCATGGGAGAACCACATGCCACCCCTAAGCCCTGTTTGGCTGTCCTGGGTCTAGCAGGCATGGCCATGCAGCATATTTCACACAGAGTTTGTGTCAGTCTTTCTTCTCTGTGACATTTCTCCTGAAGGTCCTGTACACTGCCCACCCCCACCCCCATGCACCTTCTCATCTGGACTGAGGCCTGACACAAAGTGATGAGCAGGCTTTCAACCACATCTCCTGTTTTGACCCTGGTCATGGTGGTCAGGAGAGATGAACATGGAGGAGGAAGACAGAGGCAGATGGGACTGACTGGGGTAGGTTTAGGACTCTAAGGTCCAACCCTGGCCAGCCTCACCTCTGGTTCTACTAGGCTCAGGACCCACCACCAGTTCTCTTTGATTCCTGTCCTGGAATAAGCAGGCCCCAGAGACAAGGCCTCCCCTGGCAATCATATGTGTAAGATCACTGTTCTGCCAGGCACTCTCCACCCACCACCTCCACTGTCTTGACATAGGAAGTTCTCCTTCTGGACCCAAAGAGCACTCACCTGTTAATTGGACCTTGTGGTGTGTCACCCTGGTCATAATAAGGAGGTCTGCCTCCATGAGTCAAGAAGGCCATGATTGCATTGGATCTGATGGATGGAGGAGAGGACCTGCAAGTGATGTCTATTGTGACTGTCTGAGTCGATGAGTGGAACAGAGGCCCAGGGATTTCATCCTCTACTTTCACTGAGTTATGCTAAGTGTCTCAATTAATGCCTGCTTATAGTAGGTACCTGCTACACATTGTCAAATAAGTGAACTGCAACAAGAAACATCCCAGATATCGGGATGGGCCTGGAGACCCCTGTTATCCCCAGAGATTTATAAAGTAGCAACACTAAAGAAAAGCACAAGGATCAGCTAAGTGCATTCCCAAACTTCAATGGGTGATTTTCCACATGCTTTTTAAACACAGAAATGCCACTGCCCCTGAAGAGTGAGTCAGGTGAATTTCCTTGTCAGGCAGAGATAAATAATTGCCACGAATAGCTACGGCATGCCCAGCAGACCTGTCTGCAGTGCGAGGTACCAGGGAAAGAGCCATGGATGGTCCCCATAATAGTCCCTAGAAGCAAAACCATTATAAGGTTTATGCTCTGTCACACCTCTTTGCAGTGGAGCATACTAAGTCTCAGGCAGAGGTGGTGACATTTTTAAGACACACAACTAGCAGTGGGTAATCACCACTGGCTTGAAAGGGGGCACCGACTCTCACCAGGTAAACAACTCGTCCAGGAAATAGCGGGCCCTGAAGAAAGCTTTGTGGATAGACATGAAGGTGGAGAGGTGGGAAAGCTGGTACCATGGACACAATCGTTTTCTCCCATTTGCTTCCCTGGAGAGCTCACATGTTGTGAGCCTCCCGTAGGTTAAGCTGGAACTCAGCTTCACCCTGGGTGGGATGAGGATGGACATCCAGGCATTAGCATCACCATGATTCAACAGGAAAACTGAGGTCTTCACCCCAGACTCAAATTCCCAGTCCTTTAGGGACATGTGCAAGGAAAGATACAAGACTGCCCATGTTGAATACGGTTTTATCAATAGGTTGTACAAGCTCCAATTCACTTAAGTGGGTAAGTGATGTTGATACAATTTTTACTTTCTGGGATATTCATTTAGGTGAACAACAGACTTTTTACCTCAATAGTCTGCACGAAGAGCATTGAACCCATGTGTCCTCAAGAATCATATGCATGATAGAGAACACAGAGATTTAGGGATGCCAAATGGCTGCTCAAGGTCATGCAGGTTGGAACTGAGAACTATCCACAGCAAGGGCTACGAGGCATTTCATCTTAGCTAACCAAGACTTATCTGCTCCTCACATGATGAAAAGGGTCTTGGGAACCTGGGACCTTCCACATTTGAAGATAATATACAGGATAGACAGCCTATGAAAATCATTGACTTCCATCAACACACCTATATCTCTTCTTTTCACATTGAAAGGAAGCATTTTGATATGCTCATGATGGAGATCCCAGATTCCACAAAGAGACTAATGCTTGGGGATCCGAGACTAGAGAAAGACAGGCACTGGGCAGGAGGAATTTGAGCAGATGTGTCAGGAAGGGACAAATCCATGTGGCTGGTGACCAGCTGACAGGTGAGTCAAAGCACCCATGAGGCAACTGCTAATCAGGGCACACTGGGGTTGCCTTAGGCACAACTTGATATCAGATCAGTAAAAATGTAAATGAATAAGTGAAACTCATGCCAGGCTTGGTGCAAGGCAGCAACCATCATCACAAAACTGCTGTTGGCATCAATGCTGCTAGCCCATTTTGTTTTGGAATCTGGCTGAGGCTGTTAATATTTCACATGTGCACGTCCTTCCACCAGCAGCGTTGTCTATCTCTAGCTGAGAATGGCATATGTATGCATTGTGTTCTTCAAAGTGTCATCCTCATTCCATGACCTTGAAACCCCAGGAAATTCAGAATGTGCCAATATTTGAGTTTGAGTGTTTAAGCAAGCGATTAAGGCTAAGAGAATTCAGACACGTGTGTCTTATTCCAATATGACCAGTGTCTTTAGAAGAGAAGGGAAAGACACATGGAATCACAGGGGGCAGTCCATGTGACACAGAAGTAGGAGACAGCCATCTACAAGCTCAGGAAAGACCTTTCAGGAAGAACCAGATGCACTCCCCACTGACACCCTCACCTCTAAGTCCTATCCACTGGAATTGGGAAAAAATGAATATATGCTGTTCAAATCACCTAGTGTGGTCCGATTTCATAGTGACCCAGGCAAAGTAGTACACCACATTGAGCTACACTTCACTGATGCTGGGACCATTGCTTGCATGGCACCTAAACTGAATTACACCATGTCATCAGCTCTGAGAGGCTTCATCACTGTGGAAAAAACCCTCCATTATTGGAGAGGGTTTACAAGGACAGTCAAACTGACAGCCACACAACCTGGGAAGGTATAGTTTAACAAACAATAACAACAACAACAAAACACAGGAAAATGCATATATGCTTGTGTCCATTGTGAAGTAAAACATATTTTCCCTAATATTCCTACAAATACCTGGATTGTTTTCCTACACTAACTTGTAGCAAGAGGGAGAAGTGGAGGTCCAGGTCACTTTGTGCATGGGATTGTGAGACACACTAGAGAAGGCCCTGGAAGGGCTTTGGGGAGTCCCGAGATTTGAGTCTGGGTTCTGGGCACTAGAAGGCCATCTTGAGATTCTGGTTATGGAGACTCATCTGGGCTAGCTCTCACCTGGGAGGAGCACCAACTGGTGTCAGTGGCCTGATGCACCTTCCCCTTGTCATGGGACGTAGAACAATTGAATCCATTGACCAGCTCTTCAATGATGTCCTCATTGAAATTCTAGAAAGACAGGGCCATTTTGCTAGCCCATAGGCATCAGGAATCCTCCACCCAATCTGTGGTTCTACCTGCCTAGCAAATGGATACAGTGTGTTGGACACATTGAGAATGTTCCAGGCAGCCCTACTGAACTAGCAGCAGAACTGAATAATGTCAAGGTTCAAAGCCTCTGAATGGCTCAATCACTGAGGAGAACTACCTGTTTTACACATTATTATGGAGACAAATAAGATCATAACTCGTAGCCTGGCCAGACAATACTGGTCTGCTGGGCTCCTTAGGATGAAGAGTTGCAGACAATGTATCCAATATATTGTTTCTCCTTACATTTTGCACAAATCCCCACAATTGATTGCGATAACATGTAAGATTTGGAGAAGGTCTACAAGGACAGTGGATCTCATTGTTTCAATAGACTCTGGGGCAGGTAGTTAAAACAACAAAAAGAACAACAACAACAACAACAAAAAACCTGGGGCCTATTAAATAAAATGAAACATTATTTTCCCTCATATTCCTACAAATATCTAAGGAGTGTCTTTGTGTCATCCCATGCAGCTGATGGGAGGGGTGGAGGTTCATATAAAGGTACTCATGGGACTGTGGGACATACAAAGTCCCACCGTCTTGGGTGGGCCAAGAGGGAGTCTTCCCTAGATTTGACTGTAGGTTCTAGGCCCTCCATGTTAATCTTAGTGGCATGAGTGTGGACAACCCCTGGATCAGCTCTCACCTTAGACCCACATGGGCCAGTGTCATAGGCATGGTGCACCTGCACCCTGACCCGGTAGATGGTTTGGTCAGACTCATGAACTATCAGCTCGATGATGTCCTCATTGGAGCTCTGCAAAGGCAAAGTTGGGTACCGAGCCAGTAAGTACTCAATCTTGGGTCATGTGTAAACTAGCAAACTAAGACACAGTCTCTGAGGCCATGTAAAATTCTTCCTAGTTACCCTATTGAAATAGCAGCAAAATGGGATCATGTGAATGTCTAACAAGAGTAAAAGGCTGAGTCACTGAGGAAAAATACCTCTTTTGGTGGACATTATGGAGATGAATAAGGGCACAGCTTCTGACCTGGGAACCCTACAGCAGGTATTCATGATTAGTAAGATGACAAATTACAAAGGAATGTTCCAAAATATTAATTCATGCCCATCTTGTTCATACAAACCACGCTATGAAATGTGCTGTTGCATAGACCTGAAGATGTTCAATAACCATCAAGCTACTGCTCCACAGGACACCATGGCAAGTGGATAAAGAATTGAAATGACCATATGCAAATGGAAGAAAAATGTGTTTTTCTATGATTCCAACAAATATGTGAAGATTGTGTTTCTCCCCTATTGGGAACCTGGTCAGGAAACTTGGAGGGAGTCTTTCTGGGGAGTGGGTCTGTGTAAACCTCCTTGCCCTAGGATCAGGGTCTCGTTTCTAATCTCACCCCAGTCATCTTGGGGTCCTGGATGTGGGCCAGCTCTCACCTGAGACTGGCACTGGACTGTGTTCCTGGCCTGGTGCTTTTGTCCATTATAGGGGTTGATGGCATAAGTGAACCCATCATCCAACTCCTCTATGATGTCCTCATTGGAGTTCTGCAAAGACAGAGCTCAGTACCAGACCAGAAGGCATCAGTGACTTGACTGGGCATTGCCACTGAGGGAGATGACCACCACAAATTCTGCTTCCCAGGTACCTGAAAACACCCCCCAGCCAGGGGAAAAGCCAGGTGACACCTTGAGGGCCCAGGAAGAAGAAGGGAGTAGAAGTGCATGGTGTCCAGCAGTCAAGCAGAAAGCCTGAATAAACTGATAAAAACTAGTGGAATTGAAGCAGTAATCAAAATCTCCCAGCTCACAAGAGCCCCGAACCAGCTGGCTATGCAGGTAAATTTTACCAAACATTTAGGGAAGAACTAACTCCTATCCTTCTCAACCTTTTCCAAAAAACCCAAGAAGATGGGAGACTCCCAAACTCTTTCCATGTGGCCATTATTATTCTAGTCCCAAAACCAGGGCAAGATACAACTAACAAAGAGAACAACAGGCCAATATCCCTGATGAACATAAGTGCTAAAATTCTCAACAAAATATTGGACAACTGGATCCAGCAATACATTAAGAAGATCATACACCATGATCAAGTGAGATTCATCCCAAGGATTCAAGGATAGTACAACATTTGCAAATCAATAAATGTAATACACCATATAAATAAGCTGAAAGGCAAAAATCATATGATCATATCAATAGATATTGAAAAAGAATTTGGTATGGTACAGCAACCATTTATGATAAAAAAATCACTCAGCAAAATGGGAATAGAGGGAGCATACCTCAACATAAGAAAAGCCGTATATGAAAAACCTATAGCCAGCATCATACCAAATGGGCAAAAACTAAAAGCTTTTCCCCTAAGATCAGGAACAATACATGGCTGTCCACTCTCAGCACTTCTGTTCAACTTCTTTTTGGAAGATCTAGGCATAGCAATCAAACAAGAGAAAGGAATCAAAGGCATCTAAATTGGAAAGGAGGAAGTCAAACTGTCCTTATTTGCTGATAAGATGATAGTGTACAAGGAAACCTGATAGGCTCCACCAAAAACCTACTTGACCTAATAAGCAAATTTAGCAAAAGAGCTGGATATGAAGTCAATAGCCAGAAATCAAAGGCATTTTTGTATGCCAATAATGAAACATCAGAGATAGAAGCTTGATAACAAATTCCATTTCCTATAGCAACAGGAGATAAAAACTGCTTAGGGAAAAACTTAACCAGGAGGTAAAAGACCTGTACTCAGAAAACTACAGAACAATGAAAAATAAAATGAAGGAAGGTACGAAGAAATGGAAGCATATACCAAGTGCAGGTATAGGAAGAATTAACATTAAAATGTCCATAGCTCAAGGCTATTTATAGATACAATGCAATCCACAATAAAATACCAATGAGATATCTCACAGATCTAGAAAACATACTTCAAAAATTTAGAGGGAGCCAAAAACAACCAGGAATAGCCACAGCAATCTTGAGAAAAAAGAACAAGGTAGGAGGAATCACAATACCGGATATCAATCTATATTAGAAGGCCGCTGTAATCAAAACACTTTGGTACTGGCTTAACATTAGACATATAGATCAACGGAACAGAATAGAGAGCTCAGAAATAAACAAAGGTCTGTATGATCAATCAATATTCAAGAAAGAGAATAAAATGAAGAGAAAATAGCCTCTTTAGCAAGTGGTGTGGGGAGAACTGGACAGGGACAAGCAAAAAAATAAAGCTAGACCACCAATTTAAACCACATACCAAAATAAATTCAAGATGGATAAAGGACATAAGCCATGACACCATAGAAGTCCAAGAGTAAAACACAGGCAGTAAAATGGCAAATATCCCACACAGCAGTTGAGTCACCAATACTTGTCCAAGGGCAAGGCAAATAAAGAAACAGATAAACAAATGGGACTATATCAAACTGAAAAGAATCTGCTCAGCTAAAGAAAATATCAGCAAAATGAAAGGGGGATCAACTGTAGAGGAAAACATATTTGCCAGTGATAGCTCAGACAAGGGTTTGATCTCCACAATATATAAAGTACTTCTGGGACTCAACTCCAGGGAGACAAATGGCCCAATTAAAAAATGGGCAAAAGACATGCACAGACACTTGCCAGAGAAGGATATATAAAGCGCACAAACACATATAAAAGAATATTCAATATCACTAGCCATGAGAGAAATGCAAATTAAAACCACAATCAAATGTCATCTCAAACCAGTCAGAATGGCCATCATTAATAAATCAACAAACAACAAGTGCTGGTGAGGATGTGGAGAAAAGGGAACTCTAGTGCATTGTTGATGGACACACAGACTATTCCAATCACTGTGGAAAACAGTATGGAATTTCCTCAAAAAATTAAACATGAAACTGCCTTTTGACCCAGGGATTCCCCTGCTATGATTATATCAGAAGAACTCTGAAACAGCGATTCAGAAGAACTTATGCACCCCTACTTTCATAGCAGCACAACTTATAGTAGCCAAGTACTGGAAACAGTGTAAGTGCCCATCAGTGGATGAATAGATCAAAAAACTGTGGTACCTTTACACCATGGAACACTGCACAGCAGAAAGAAAAAAGGAACTCCTATCTTTTGGGACAACCTGGATGGAACTGCAGAGTATTATGCTTAGTGAAATAAGCCAGGCAGTGAAAGACAAATACCATATGATCTCACCCATTATAGGAGACTAATAAGCCAAACCAACAAGCAAAGTAGAATCAGAGGCATGGTAAAAAGGAACAGACTTTCAAAGTAGAGAGAGGAAGCAGAGGGGAAGAAAGAGGCAAAGAAGGGGAACAGTTTAGTGAAGGAATTCTTATAAATGATCCATGGACATGGACAACATATGGGATGGACTGTGGGAGGGACTATAGGGATGGCGCGTCAGGGGAGGGAATGGAGGAAAAAATGGGAGAAATGTAATACAACTACAATAAATTAATATTTTTTAAAAAGACTGCATTTCTCTTCTACTGGGAACCTGGTCAGGAAACTTGGAGGTAGTCTTATTTGGGGAGTGGGCCTGTGTCCTGTGTAAACCTCTATGCCCCAGAACAGGGTTTCATTTCTGATCTCACCCAAGAGTTATCTTGAGGTCCTGGATGTGGGCCAGCTCTTACCTTAGACTGAAACTGGACTGTGTTCCTGGCCCAATGCCTTGGTCCATTACAGTGGTTGTCGGCATAAGTGAACCCATCATCCAACTCCTCTATGATGTCCTCATTGGAGTTCTGCAAAAATAGAGCCCAGTACCAGATCAGAAGATGTCAGTGCCTTGACTGGACATTGCCACTGAGGGAGATGCCCACCACAAATTCTGCTTCCCAGATGAGGCAGAAACAGAGAGACATGTGAAAACACCCCCAGCCAGGGGAGCAACAGATGACACCTTGAAGGCTCAGGATCAACAAGTAAGTAGAAGAGCTTGGGGACCTGCAGTTGGCTTCCTATCCTGCCAGCCATATGCTCTGAGGTATGAACTTGACAGCCCCTCCAGGTGTTAAACCACTAACAACCATCTCAAGCTTTTCCTCACTAGCCCTAATACACACACACACACACACACACATACACATAAGCACCACGATGGGGAAAGTGTGTAGGGCTGACTAGGTAGGATTATCGTTAGTTGGTGCCTGGCTTGGATGGGCTTGCCCCAGGTTGCCCTTCGTTACCTGAAGGTATTTCATGCCAGAGGGTGGAAGGTATTGGTTATGGCAGCCCTTGTGCCAACATCTACAGCAAGAGAAACATTTCTCTCTCTGGGCTTTCTTTAGCCTAGAACCTCGAAAAGTTGGGAAACAGCAAAGAAACATCTTATGCTCCTGACTGTCTGCAATCAACTGAGCTAGATAGGCAGTTGTCTCTAAGATATGGGTGCCTAGTTACCAGAATTCTAAATTCTCTTGGGGGTCTGTCACCAAAGAAGTGAGGTCACCCCTCAAGGTTCCATGGCCTGGGCCCACTCAACCAATCAGAGCCACCTCAGCCCCCTCTGGGCTTTTGGCTGCTCACCCTCCTTGCACATGTCATCTCTTTATCTGTACACCAACACCTGCACAGTCTCTCCTGAGCTCCCTGGCAATGTAACAGGTCCCCAGCTTAGAGGAAAAAGCTGAGTTCAGAACTTTTGCTTATCAATTTTGTCTAATGGAGAAGTCTTGTGGATTTCAGGGCCTTTCCATTTTCCCAACCTGCACAATGATGTTGATGCTAGACACCATTTCTTAAGGCTATGCTAAGGTGCATGAGGTAAAGCTTCTAACAGCAATAGGCAGGGATCACATGAATCTGATGCACAAAGACAAAAGTGGAAGAGTTATTAAAATGAGTGTGATGTAACATGGAATGTCAGTATAATCATGTCTGGGTCCACAGTAAAATCTGGAGAATATTACTGACCCCATCATGGTCTCATTTTGAGCTACGTACCTTGAAGGGGCTGAAATGATAGGAAATTCAGATATTATCATCCACTGGCCTAAAACCTTCTATTGGAGTTTTGTTAAACTTAGAATCAAACCAAGTTCCTCACATTGGTCCATGCACTGGGAGTGATCACTGTGGCTTCCAGTGATTGCTGCTCCTAGTGGAAAGATCCTTGTGTATCCGTGGAGTTTTAGTAATTGTTTTCTAAGCATCATAGAATACAGCTAGGTGATGGGACGTCAGCTCCTGGTTTTCACTCAAAATCTCATTCTTGACTAGAATTTCATTCTCTCAACATCTACTTAATTTTCTGTCTGTATGTGTGCCACTGCCTGTCTGCACCTGTCTCTCTCTGTCTCATATCTCTAAATCTAAACACAGGGTAACTGAATGGAAAAGAAAATATGACCCACATATATGCTGTCCACAAAACGCCTTCCTCAGAACAAAAGATCAACCCAGACTGAAAGTGAAATGATGGAAAAACGTGTTTCAAGCAAATGTACAAGTAAAAAAGTCTGTGTTGGCAACATTTATATTAGATAAAGTAGATTTTACAATAAAGTCCCTAAAAACAGACAGAAGAGGACATTTCAAAATACGTAAGGGAAAAATTCATCAACAAGGTATAACTCTTGTAAACATACATGCACTCCACATAGGAGCACCCAAATATATAAGGAAAATCTTATATATTTCCAAATATATAAGGAAAATCTTCTTGAAGGAGGACTTCAAGAAGAACATTGACAGTAACATACCAATAATAGGG
This sequence comes from Noctilio leporinus, assembly GCA_004026585.1. NCBI lineage: Eukaryota > Metazoa > Chordata > Mammalia > Chiroptera > Noctilionidae > Noctilio > Noctilio leporinus. Next base: position 36,526 of record PVIW01008067.1, on the reverse strand, counting down.
AATTTTAGTACCCCATTATCAACAATGGATAGATTTCCCAAGCAAAAAAACACCAAGGACATTGTGGCATTGAACAACACTCTAGATGAAATGGACTTAAGCGATATATGCAGAACTTTTCATCCCAAAGAAGCAAAATACACATTGTTCTCAAATGTACATGGAACATTCTCAAAGATAGACAACATGGTAGGACACAAGACAAGCCTCCACACATTATAGAAAATTGAAATCATACCGAGCATCTTCTCAGATCACCATGGCTTAAAACTAGAAACCAACCTCAAGGAAAACAAGATAGCAAAATATTCAAATTCATGGAGACTGAAAGGCCTGCTATTATATAATGAACGGGGTAATAATGAGATCAAGAAAGAAACCAAAAAGTTTCTGGAACCAAGTGAAAATGAATACATAACACCCCAAAACCTATGGAACACAATAAAGGCAGTCCTGAGAGGGAAGTTATAGCAGTACAGGCCTACCAAAAGGCATAGAAGAATTTCAAATAAACAACCTAACCATAAAGCTACAAGAAGTAGAGGAACAACAACAAGCAAAGCCCAGATCACAGGAGAATTAAATGACATAGAGACTAAATGGACAACACAAATGATCGATAAATCCAGGAGCTGGTTGTTGAAAAGACTTTAACCAGACTTATCAAGAAAAAAAAAAGAAAAGACACAAACAAAGAACATCAGAAATGATAGAGGAGAAATCAACACTGATACCTTGGAAATACAAAGGATTGTAAGAAATCACTAAAACAACTGTATTTACAGGAGGAGCCAAAGTAAAAGATCCATGGACATGAACAAGGTGGGAGTTGACTGCTGGGGAAGGGAGGGGAGATAAGGTAGAGCAAAGAAGAAAGAAATTAAACAATTGTAATACAGCAATGAAAAAAATCAATATGAAAAACAACTATATGACAAGAACATTGGCTGTCCACTCTCTTCCCTTCTGTTCAGCAATGTTTGGAAGTTCTTGCCATAGCAATCAGACCAAAAACAGGAATCAAAGGCATAGAAATTGGAAAAGAGGAAGTCAAACAACCATTTGTAGATGATGTGATAGTGTACACAGAAAACCCCATAGAGTCCACCAGAAAACTACCTGACCTAATGAGGAAATTTAGCAATATAGCTGGTTGTAGAGTCAATATCCAGAAATCAAAAGTGTTTTTGTATAACAACAATGAAACATCAGCAATAGAAGCTAGAAAACAAGTCCCATTTACTATAGCAACAAGAAAATTGAAGTACTTTAAAATAAACTTAACCAAGGAGGTATTAGACCTGATACTGGAAAACTAAAGGACATGGAAGAAGGAATTGAAGATACAAATAAATGGAAGCATATATCAAGTTCATGGATGGGAAGAATTAAGGTCATTAAAATGGCCATACTACTTGGAAAATTTGTAGATTCAATGCAATCCCTATTAAAATACCAAAGACATATTTCACAGATCAAGAAAAAATACTTCAAAACTTTAGAGGGAGCCAAAACTGACCATGAATAGCCACAGCAATCTTGAGAAAGAAGAACAAGGTAGGAGGAATCACAATACTGGACTTCAAACAATACTACAAGGCTACTGTCATCAAAACAGCATGGTACTAGCATAAGAATAGACATAGATCAACGGAACAGAATACAGAGCCCAGAAATTAACCCAGGACTCTATGGTCAACTAATATTTGACAAAGGGGGAAGGAACATCCAATGGAATGAAAACAGTCTCTTCAACAAATGGTTTTGGGAGAACTGGACAGCAACATGCAAAAAGATAAAACTAGACCACCAACTTACACCATACACCAGAATAAACTCAAGATGGATAAAGGATTTAAACATAAGCAGAGCCACCATGAAGGTCCTGGAGAAAAATATAGGCAGTAAAATTTTTGATATCTTATACCAAAATATGTTTACTGATACTTCACCAAGGGCAAAGGAAATAAAAGAACAAATCAACAAATGGGACTATATGAAACTGAAAATTTTCTGTTCAGCTAAAGAAAAGACCAGCAAAATTCAAAGGGAACCAACTGTATGGGAAAACATAATTGCCAATGATACCTTAGACAAGGGTTTGATCTCCAAAATATGCAAAGAACTAATGCAGCTCAACAGCAGGAAGACAGACAGCCCAATTAAAAAATGGGCTAAATACTTAAACAGATAACTCACTGAGGAAGACATACAAAGGGCCCAGAGGCATATGAAAGGATGCTCACCATCACTAGTCATCAGAGAGATGCAAATTAAAACCACAATAAGATACCACCTCACCCCTGTCAGAATAGCAATCATCAACAAATCAACAAACAACAAGTGTTGGTGAGGATGTGGGGCAAAGGGAACCCTGGTGCACTGTTGGTGGGAATGCAGGCTGGTGCAGCCACTATGGAAAACATTACGGAGTTTCCTTAGAAAACTCAAAATGAAACTGCCTTTTGATCCAGCAATTCCACTACTAGGGCTATATCCCCAAAATCCTGAAATACCAATTTATAAGAACTTATGTACCCCTATGTTCATAGCAGCATTATTTACAATAGCCAAATGCTGGAAACAGCCTAAGTGCTCATCAGTGTATGATTGGATCAAAAAACTTTGGTACATTTACACTATGAAATACTATACAGCAGAAAGAAAGAAGGAATTCCTACCCTTTGCAACAACATGGATAGAACTAGAAAGCATTATGCTTAGTGAAATAAGCCAGTCAGTAAAGGATAAACACCATATGATCTCATCCATTATAGGACAATAATGAACAAAACAAACAACGAGCAAAACAGAACCAGATATATGAATACAGTGAATAGGCCTTCAGTGGGCAGGGGGAAGAGGGTATAGGAAAGGGCGGGGAAAGAGGCAAGGAAGGGGAGCTGTTTAGACAAGAATCTAGTATGGAAGAACCATGGACATGGACAACACATGGGATTTACTTTGGTGGGGAGTGGGTGGGTGAGAAAGAGGACAGAGGGGAGCAAAAAGGGGATGGGTGTAATATAACAACAATAAAGTTAAATTAAAAAAAATGAACTCAGAATGGGCATGCAAGGGTAGATATCCTTCATAAGGCCAGAAAACACAGTTGTTTCCCAGGAGCCGCTGTTTTCTGAAATGAGAAGGAATATATTAGGGAAAGGAGTGCCAACTTCACTGAGATGTTCAGTGAGGATTTCTCTATGGTTTGGAGAGAAGTACTGTTATGTAATTGACTACCTAATGCTATGGAGATAACAAGGCCCCCAAAAGGAAGCTGGGCAGTAGTTCTTAACCATCAGAAGCCTGGTGAGTGCAATTATCATAATGGGTTGTAAAGTCAGAATAATAGCAAAGGGAACCTTACATACAGCAAGATGATTTGTAGAATGTGGTGTTCCTAGGGCCAAGATAGATGAGACAGTTTTCATACCTGAAACTTTTTGATTTAAAGAGCACTAGGTTCCCATAAGTTAGGATCCTGTACCACCAAGGAAAGTGTATCAGATACACTCCTGGCTCTTACCCAACAGAACTAAGAGGCACTGATACACTGCAAAATCAAAATATATAGACATTTTGAGGACTTTCAAACAAAGGACTATGTTGAAATAGATTCCTAGGAATTGGAAACTCATCATGACATGCTGTTATAATGTGATATATTGGGCCCAGGTCATTAACATAGCCCTGACACAAGTCTGATTCACATTTGTTATGTCCACCAGGCATTGTGGTCATTTCCTTAAATAGTAGAACCAATACACCTGTCATTATCTTGTGATGTAAAAGTGACCATAGTACGAAAGACCAAGTGAAAGCCTCCAAAACTGTCCTTTTGCATACCATGGCCAATATACAGGGTCTGTGAGATCAATTGCCAAAATTTTAGTAAAATAACATACCACAAAAGTGTTATATTTCGAAATAAATTTATTCTTATAGGTAAATACATAACTATGGCCATTATTTTAAAAATTGTTCGAAAAGACTTCATTTGCTGCAATAAATTTAGACAAAATTCAACTTTGGAAACTTCAGCACACTTTAACTAACTTTTCTTTATCCATGGACATCATAGTGTTTTCAATCTTAGCTTTAACAGCCTCTTTATTGGAACGAGGTTGTTTATTAACTTCTCTCTCACAACTGCTGCATACATAATAGTCTAAAGGATTTGCATCTGGTGAACTAGGTGGCCAGATTTCCTTGACCAGAATTCAGGAATATTGACACTGAGAAACCTTTTTGGTGTTATGTGCTGGTGCATCATCTTGTTGGAAGATAAAATGATGTCCATTTTCAACTTGCTTTATTTATGGTACAACTACTTCTCTCAAAATATCAAGGTAAACATCCTGGATCTTCATTGATTATCTCCTGGATTCTGTGTGCAATATCTGTACTTGTGTGATCCTTGCGTACCTTATGCATTTTCCTTGTTGGTGCGATGACATCTTTATATCTGAAACAATTATGTTAAATCATAACCTTAGAAACATAGTTTTTCAAAATTACTAAGAAGCATGTGAAATAAGGAGATGTTATTGCCAATTGATCGTGTGCACCCTGTAGTAAATATGTTTAAAAGATTTTATTTATTTATCGTTAGAGAGAGGACAAGGAAGGGAGAAAGAGAAGGAGAAAAGCATCAATGTGTTGTTTTCTCTCAGATGTCCTAAACCGGGGAACTGACCCACAACTCTGGAAACTGTTCTGACCTAGAACCCAGTTTGGTTCAATTCTTTGGTTAGGAGGCCAGCACTCAATCCACTGAGCCACATCAGTTAGGGTAATGCAGTAAATTATTACAGATTGCATTTTTGGAGGAATGGTTGATATCGGTGCTACTTCTAAAGATACAAAGACTGTATGAGTGATGTTACCCATGAGATCCATATTTGATTTAACTGCCTACCCCCTATAAACACCAGCTGAATCTGCAGATGATGGTAGACTTTCTAAAATTCCCATGGTGATAAATCTGGAGAAAGTTAGATGCAGAAAACATCCAGGTGTCCCTTCTCAGTAGTGTCACTTGGGACAAAATTTCTCTAGAAGAGATGTGGTATGTATGAGGTGTTCAATAAGGGAAGTATGCCTCAGACTTCTAGTCCCGAGTTTGTGAGGGTCAGTCACGTAGGCATATGGCACCATCATGATTTACCTCATTATGAAGCTCCAGGTCACCATTAATCACTCTGTCAGTATAAACAGACAACTGGTACAGCATGGATCAAGGATTCTGGAATGTAAAACACTCTGATGAGGCAAGACATTTCAGGAGTTCAGTTTCCAGAATCCAGCCAAGGAGCAGTTATAAAAATAAGCCTTTTGCCTGACTGGTGTGACTCAGTGGGTGGGCATCGTCCAGCAAACCAAAAAGGTCATAGGTTCAATTCTCAGTTAGGGCACATGCTTGAGCTGTGGACCAGGTCCCTGATTGACGGCATGCAAAAGGCAACCAATCACTGTTTCTCTCTCACATCAATATTTCTTCCCTCTCTTTCTCCTTCTTTTGTCCTCTCTCTAAAAATAAATAAATAAACCCTTTTAAAATATGAGCCTTTCTGGGCCTGTGACTTCTCCACCCAAACACCCTAAGCCTAAAAAGGACATGATGACCAGTGACTCACAAAACTCAGGATGAAGATTTAGGTCAGTCCTCTTGGTAAAGTACTTGGAAGAGCAGTGAGTCTGTCCAAAGATAAGGAAAATATAAGATGCACAATAAAGGATGGAGAGGATGGCTGTCTGATTAACACAATTCCAGCTGCAGTGTCAATCAGGAATTACACTTCATCCTACTGGCCTTCAGTTCCCCCAGGAAAAGAAGCTTACCTGAGTTTCCACAGAGGTTTGTCCAAACAGGATGAACTTACTATTCACAGCATTTGATATTAGCAACTACAAGGGGTGGACTGTGGGGAGCTGACTATGCTGTGAGGATTCCTCTTAGGATAAAGTTGTTCATCCTCCAGCTATTACTACTGCTCACTCTTAGAAGGTTGCAGCTGATGTCTAAGAAATGTTATCAGCCCAGTGGGAAGGGGTTTACCCTTCCATTGTTGTGTTCCCCCCAACTCCTGGGGCAGCCCACATTCAATGACTAATTAATTTAAGTGGTAAAGTCCTGATCCCTTGCATAATTTGGGCCTGCTCAGATGGGCTATTTTATTTTCAGAGCTCTTTATATAATTGACAAAGGTGAGTTTACTGCAGCTAAACTTCTCTCAAATTCTGCTTCATTCACTCACTTTCTGTGTGTTTTTTTTCCCCCTTAGAGAGAAACTCAACATTGTAGGCAAATTTATCTGCTTTCCAGAGAACAAAGAGCCTAAGACACCTGCAACCAGATGATTAGCTACACTATGTATTTCAGATTAGGATTTTCAGGTATAGCAAAATAAACTACCTTTTTATATTTAGACTGGGGATATGTGGGAGAATGAGCTGATTAGATTAAGGGAAAGAAAAATGTATAGGAGTTTGACTTGACATTTAAAAACAACCTTAAGTTTATATATAAAAAAGAGTTTTATGAAGTTTTCTTTGCTTTTACAGATACTACAGAAGATGTGAAAGAAAAATAAATGTGTTCATGTTTCCAAACTTTTTTGTACGTCTCCAAATGGTTGTTACAATGATCATTATGGAAAGCATCTAACTGGGCAGGCATAAAATTCACAAACTAGAAACACAATGTTTAATTTTATCTATACTTAATAAAACCAAGAAAAAATTGCAGTGAAGTTATTTTGGCTCTAGAATATTTATTACTTTCAGTGCATTTGCTTACCTAAATATCTCAGCAATTAAGAAGAAAACTCTATTTGATGAAATAATTGTGGGCTTCCTCACAAGCTCCCCAGACTCTGCCCTGCTATTCCTAGAGAATGCAGGGTGCTGGAACCGTGGGGAGTTGGCAGTTATTATGCTAATTGATATGCTTTACCAATAAAGGAAAATATTAACAGTAATTTTAAAAATGGCAACTGAGAGATTCCTGATAAGAGAACCCACTGAGAAATGGTCCTTGCACAGGAAGGGAAAATCTTTCCCACAGCCTATAAATTAACATTTAGAGGAAGTATTTTGTTATTGTTCTCATAGATTTGGCTGCTGCAATGGTTACCCACTTGCATGATGGCTTTCCAGGTGATGTGGAGACCTCTAAATCACAAATCAAGACTGCTGCTTGATTAGATGATCAAACAATGTTTTATACTGTGATTAACATTTGGAAACTGGCCAGGGATGTTGTGGGTCAAAGGAGAGAAGATAAAAACTGAGGCTGACTTTTTATGTTTAACTATTTGCATTGTTGGCAGCTAGCTCATTTCATCCAATAGTAATACAGATGGGAGAAGTCATTGAACTTAATTATTTGGTTCAAAGGGATTAAGAAAGGGGGCAGAGGGAAAGACTTGTAAGTAAGGTAAACAGTGTAAGTGTACATGGTGGGAGTGAGGCTGGCACAAGTTGAAGAAAATGGCTAAAACTGTTCAATAAATCATATTAGAAATAAGGACACATGAACATGACTGAGACATCAGCTTTTGGTCTTAGCAGTCCAGCATTTAAAGATCTATTTGTGGGTCCAGTCATCTGTACTTCTCACTATAGATGTCAGAGTGCTTTTCATGGTCAACTGTAGTCTAGGCTATATAACAAGATTAGAAAACAATGTCCAAAAAATTTTTTATTTCATTCTTAGGTAAGAACGGCTATTCCACTCCATGAGCATGACCACTTACCTCTGACAAGAAGTTCAGGCAAGTGGATTGGTCTTTAAGGACATGACCTTGAAGATGAACCACACATTTCCCATATTTTACTCACCCTCACCAATCTCTAGCTCGAAGGGAGGCTGAGAAATGAAGTCTCTAGTTAAATGGATTATGCTCATTGAATATTAAAAAGAAAAGGAGAGAATAGATCCTGAAAAACAGTAATTTTTGCATAGTTTGAAGATATGTCCTTTAACTATGCAGGAAGATATAAGCTGACAAAAGGTCAGACAATAAGATCAGTTCCACTGAGTACTTTGGCTCAGAGGGTTGGGCATAACTGACAGCAGGGTGTTCATCATCTTCTGCCTGGGTGTGACCTGGGTAGGTGCTTTCCTGCTTGAGTGTATTAGATTCCTGACACAATCTAAACCTGTTTCCTCTGCGGAGCTCCTCAGAAATTCAACAATTCTCAGGAAAGTGTGCACAAAATTTCATAGTGTTGGTTGACAAACAGGATTTATTGGTAAAACCTATGAATCAGGAGTCAGCAAAAGTAGGCATTCCAAACTTCAGACTCCCATTGGTCCCAATGGATGAATGTTTTCTGGTGAATATGCTGTAGTACTTCATTCTTATGGTTCTCCCTTCTTCTAGGGCAGTACAACTTTCTCAGTGGAAAACTAAAAAGACAGCATTTTAGAAGGTAGACTGGATAGGAAAAAAACCTACTTTTTAAGGGCTTGTCTAGGAAAGCCAATAGCCTAGCTCTTGAGAGGTGATGTTGTGGCTATTTCAGCTTCTTGTGCTACAAGACATTCAGTTTGGCTGTACTTCCTTCCAATCATCATTCCTGTAATCCGTTAACCAGATAACTCCACATAAGTTCTCAGGATCTCATTGGATGATTTTGTTACTCAGGTAAAGCTCTCTGTATTTCCTATTGGTTTCATTATGAATTGTCTGTCCACTTTTCTCTCTATAAATTGTGTCTCTGCTTCTAGATGGAATTGGTTTTTGTTGTGTACAACCACAGTAATTGACTAATAGACTAAATGTGACCCAGAGAAATATAAAACTTAAACACACAATTGAATTATTTTTGGACTTAATTAGATCTTAAATAAAGCAAGATATTATTATTCCCATTTCATATATTAGATGTAGAGATTCAGTGACTAATTATTGGTAATTTTTCTTACAACAATTAGTAAACAAAAGTATTTTAAAGCAGACTATCATATTTTTTAAAAACACCTGGTACACATGTTCATTTGCAGCATTAGCTATTATAGGTGACTATTTTGCTTAACATGGCACATTTACTGGTCTGGATATTACTATATATTTAAACCTTCTGACATCTTGTATTTATAACTGCAAATTGAAATTAGATATATAGACAGTTTAAGCCTTCCAGGAGAGTCAGATATTGATCTACTAGCACTGCTCAATTGGCCAGTTGCCTATGACAGCACAGAGTCATGATAAATTATCTACAAGCTTAACCATTTTTCTTGCCATGAATTTCCATGTCTACAAAACAGCAATCTGATATCTATTTACTTTGTCATTCAATGTCAATAAAATTAGAAAGAGTAACAGTATCTTACATGTGATAAAGAGATCAACCATCAGAAAGGTTGCAGTTGACTTTAATTAGTACTTACTCCTTCTTGAATCTCAATTTCTCTTTTCTTTTCTTTTTTCTTTCTTTTTTTAAAAATTTTATTGTTGTTGTATTACATCCATCCCCTTTTTGCTCCCCTCTGTCCCTCTCCCCACCCACCCATTCCCCCCAAAGTCAATCCCACCTGTTGTCCATGTCCATGGTATTTCTCTTTTCTAGATGAGATTTTATTTGGGAATCTTACATCTTGTCTGAAGAGATATGTGAATGATAGTTCCAACTTCCATGTTTGAAACATATCATTATAGCTGGGAAGTCACCTCTCTTTTTGTTATTATCAAAGAAAAAGTTAAAAGAAAAGTTATAACAATTCTAGAACAAAAGACTATGGAAATGTGATTGTAACAAACTTTAATAGATATTGAAAAAAGCATGAATCAGAAACAATCATGTAAAAATGTATCTCATTATGTCAGTTATAATATGGAAATTTGAGCCCTGACATTTCAATTATTATCCAAACATGCAATCATTATATGCACAGGTGGAATATAATGATTTGGTTTATCAGATTTTTAGAACATGTAAATTATGTGTATCAGGTTTCAAGCTGGATATTTCTAAAGCAACAATGAATTGGGTAAAATCTTCCTTTGTGAATTCACATTCTAATGTGTGACAGAAACGATTCAGTTAAATGTGAGTGTTCTTATAATAGAAAGCATAAAAATAAAACTGGAGTCAGATGGGTTTAACTGTGATACCATGAGGAGAGGGGAAAATGATGTGGTAGATGAGAGTGGAGAGAGGTGGGGACAGAGAACAATAAAAGTTACTTCCCATTCAAAATGAACCTGCAAACCCACATTCCAAAACCTACTAAGATATCTAACGAGAAGAAATACAGCCAATAGATAAATAATAGTGACAGAAAATATATGCAATTGAGTTAACTTTAAGAAGAAATCTAATCAAAATTTCATAATGGCCATGTTAAGGATGGTCAGAGAAACAAATGAAGGGATGTTAGGGGGGAAAAGACATAAAAACACAGTAAATGGTAAATTGGGAAGATGTAGTAAAAACAACTTAGAAATACCATAAAATTATGTTAATGAGATTTTTAAACATCTCAACAGGATAAATTTTTGATTGGGCATATTTAATCAAGGAAGTAGTAGAATGAAAGAAATGCTGTGAGAGTCATTTAGAATGAGGTAGGTACATGATAAAATTAAGACTATATAAAAAAATTAAATGTATATGCACATTTGTGTTTGAAAAATGAAAACCGTAAAGAAAGACCCTGACATTTCACTAATAGGAGATTGAGAAATAGAGAACAGAGGGAATGGTGGGCATGGTATAGTTTAAATTATTGTTCAGCAATACTCTCCTCATACCTCAAACCTTTTATGGTAGTAGTAGTACAATCCCATTACAATTCTCCATTAATGGTGGTTCTAGTTGGTATGTTTGGCAATTGGAATATAGGCATATGTGATAGTTCTCTGCCTAGACACAGAAGTCATTGAATATTTTCAGAAACTCCTCTGGGAGTTTCCATCTAACTACAGATGAAACAAACAAACAAACAAAAAAACATGCATTGGTAACTGGCTGTTCTCAGAGCCATCAGAGGCAGATGAAGCTGACTGAAAACAAACTCACAGCCTGGAACCACATCTAGATCATCCAAATCTCAACCAATCTGCACATGTGCCCTGAAGGAGCCTCTTCATCTAGTCTACCAATCTGTAAGCACATTTACTGCTTGTATCAACTGATATGTGAAATATATACTTATTGTTTCATGCCAGTTACTGATGTATGTGCATATCTGTGTTTATGATACATTCCTGTGGAAAGGTCTAATTATACAGTGTAAACGCAACATTTGAAGGAAAAATAACTCAGAATTCTCCAAAACAAAAAAAATGAGCCCTTAGATGAAATATGCATTCTGAATAGAGTACAAAATTAACAAGGCAAGTTCTATACTTAAGCAAATTCAGTGCAACTGTACAATGGACTTATTTAAAACAAGACAAAACAAAACAAAAACAACTCAGTTCATTGCACTATTTACAATTGCCAAGATATGGAAACAGCTCAAGTGTCCATCAGTAGATCAGTGGATAAAACAACTATGGTACATGGGACATTTACACAATGGAATACTACTTGGTTATAAAAAGAAGAAAATTTTATCTTTTGTGCAGTATAGAGTGACCTGGACACTTATCACTTATGCTAAGTGATAGAAACCAGCGAGAGAAAGATAGATACCAAATGGTTTCATTTGCCTGTGGAATATAATGAACAAACTGAAAAAATAAGTAAAATAGAGACAGACTAATAGATAGAAAGCAAGATGACAGCTAAGGTGGGGAAGAGGTAGGGTTGGAAGGATTGAGCACAAAGGGGAAGGGACTATGGACATGGACAATATCTAGTGTGGTGATTGCGGGGGTAGCGTGTCATAAGGAGACTAGATTGTAGTGGAAAAAATACAATAAAAATTGAAAAAATGAAAGTAATAAACAGGGTTGAGTATGGCTATAAAAATAACAATACCCATTTGAAGAATGAAAATAAATAAATAAAAGAAGAAAATTACAATTTTTTTCTAGAAAGGAGGAGAAAGGTCTACATGAAAGTAATGTGGTTATATTGAAACCCAGAATAATATGATAAAAAGGTTCAAATGGAAGATTAATTCTAGCAAATGTTAATGGATTAAACCCATATTTTATTTTATTCAAAAATTTTAAAGATTTTATTATTTTTAGAGAGACGGGAAGGGAGAGAGGCAGATAAGGAGACAGACATCTATGTATGGTTGCCTTTCACCTGCCTCCAGCTATGGACCTGGCTGGAGACCTGGCTTGCAACCTGGTTATGTGCCCTGACTGGGAAATTGAACCAGTGACCTTTGGGTTTGCAAGCCAGTGCCTTATCCACTGTGTAACCAGCCAGGGTAAACCCATATTTTAAAATGTGTGTTTTTGTAGGTAAAATTAGGAAAAATAAAACTGCTAAAAGGTACTTATAAATAATTTCTAAACAAAAGTAGTTCAGTGGGTTAAAAATAAAGTCATGTGAAATGAAATAACTGAGTATTTACAGAAAGCTGGTGCAGCAAAATTAGTGTTAGGTTTATTAGACTTTAGAGTAAAAATAGTGTTAGTGCTGATAAAGGAAGATAAAAGCAAAGACCTATAGAGAAGATATTGCAATAATTATTTGTATGTACATAGATTCAAATATTAAAAATTGATAGAATTATGGGGGGAATGGGTAGGTGGGGAGGGGGACAGAGGGGAGCAAAAAGGGGATGGATATAATACAACAACATTAAATTAAAAAAAAATTGATAGAATTAGATAACGTAATAACACTAGAAACTAGTGGGTCAAGCAGTAACATTAATAAGTACATAGATTATTTGTTTAACAAAATTAAGTAATAAAATCTAATGTACCCATATAATAATTGTATACAATAAATAAAGAATATTTATTATTCTCCAATATATAGAAAGCCATTGAGAAGATGTGACCACCATCTGTCACAGGAGTTGGACCTAGACCAGAACAGAGTTTGCTTTCTGCAAATCCTCTCTAGAGGCTACCTGATCAGAAATGATGATCATTCTGACATAAGCCAATACCACTCTCTTGCCTCCTGCTATGTGCTGGTTATTGTCTTGTCCTAGGCAAGTATATAAAGTAATTTTCATATCTAGTGACATTCATGTACTAGCATCCATAACTGTTCCTTCCACCCCTACCCACAACTGATACCTTATATAATTCTCTATCACCTGTCAAGCAGTGCAGGAATCCACTTTGTATGTAAGTTTTTCTTAATAACTCTATTAATTACCAGACTAGAGTGTCCGTCTCTTTCTTACAGAGGTAGAGTTTTAGTCTTGGGACTCTTCCCTGGTCTGAGTGTACTAACAACTATTTTTAGAAACTATTTCAAAGAATGAAATAAAATTACACATTCTTTCTTGACAATGTAGTACAGTTAATGTATAAATCATTGATGAAATGATAGTTTGAAAAATTTTGTTGGAAAAAATAAAAGCATTCCTCAATAATTCAAGTGTTCAAAAATGTCATAATGGCAGTTACAAAATATTTTAAAATAAATAACAGAATAATTCTGAAGTAAATAAAAAGAATAAAATTAAGACAGAAAATAATAAAATATACAACCAAGAAACAAAAGAAAGGATCAAACAGTTCTTGAAAAGAACTATTTTAATAGAAAAACTTCTTGCAAAACTAATCAAGAATAAAAGCAGAAATAAATAATACTAGCAACATAAAGGAGCCATTACCAGGTGGAGTAAACATTTAAAGTGTGTCATAATGGCATACTAAAATAAATGTTTTAAATAAATTTAAACCGACATGACATGAGTAACTTTATAGTACTGCTACATTACTAAAATTGATTTAAGCTGATTGAACCAATAGCCACCAAATGAATTGAAAGATCAATTGAAAATTCCCTCAATGTAAAGAGGAGCCACATTTGATCTACAGGTAAATTAAGTCTATGAAGGGGCATAATAGTTTATAAAACTAAAATTGAACTACATGTTTAACTTTTGTATCAATAAATGATATAATGTGATAAAGTCACATAATTTCCCCATACCCATGATTTCCACGTCTTGTATCATTCTCACTGGGATTTTTAACTCATCATCCATCAAGTGCTACAGTATGTATCTTTCCCATGAAAAGGTCAATGCTTGACATCCTTCGCTGTTCTCTATGACCTTGTGACTACCTTGCCGCAATGTATTTGTGGGAATGTTCAATCCCCACTGCTGGCCTGCAGCCTGTTGTGTCTTACACGAAGCCCCGTATAGTGCTTTATCCCAGACTGTGTGATTGTATCCACAATGCTGGGAGGATATGTGGCCTGTAGAAAGCAGCAGTCATAGCTCTGACCTTACAGAGGACAAGTGCAAACAATGTCCGGGCCAAGCCCACTCCGCTGCAGGCAGCCCTACTTGGCACAATGACGTGAGCATGAGCAGAAAGCCAAAGAGCTGCCCCACACTGCCTGTGGTTGGCGGCGCGCCCACCTCTCCCCTGTTCACTCTCAGCTCCGGTTTCAGCCTTCTAAATATAAGGTGTGCTCAGGAGTCCCAGACTGCACTTATTGTCACCACACAGTGCCTCCTGGCCTGCTGGGGCAGTACAGTTTCATTCAACCACTACAAATGGATTGTTTCAAAATATGCATTTTCTAATTAAACTTTAGAACCACTTCTATTTTAAAAGAACAAATTAAAGAGAAGAAACAGGTGAGTGACTACATCATGGCTGTGTAACTTTTTTCCTCTGACCATCTTCCCTGTAGGTTTGTTTCAAATTAAATCAATTGTAGGCATTGTTTGTAATTGGATACATACTTTTTTTTCTTGCTTTTCCAAATAAATACACTTATTGATTGCATTTTTGCTTATTGAAGTATTTTAAATTATAATTTTGTGTAAACTTTTCAATTCTTTTAAATCAGATATATATTATCTGGTATTAAATTATGTTGCTTTGCAAAAAATATTCATGTGGTAAAAAGAAAAAGGAAAATCCATGTTATTAATATCAACCTCTCTTTCCCAGACACTGTTTCTCAGATTGCTGTTCACAATCTTTCAAGTGTTTATTCACGGGGAAAGCAATGGCATCGGTACCTTCTGTTGGTTGCCTTCTGGCCAAAAATCAGTATTATCGAAGTAAGTCATATTATTGCTAGAGGTTACCCCTAGAGAATATGATCTGAGGTGATGTCTGTAGGATATTAGTAACCTATGTATCGTGTCCTAGTCAGGACTTAAGGAAGAAAACTAACAACTGTTTGTGATTGTGAAGGAAATAGGAATAGAACATATCCAAGTCCTCCCCAAATCAGTATTACCAAGGAAGGCTCATTTCTTTGTTTTAACTATGTTATATTGTATCTTTGAAACCATTGATACTTATAAATAAATGAAAATCAGTTTATATTTCATAATTATATTTAATTTCAATACCTTGAATTTAATAGGATACATTAAAATACTTTCATATATATAAAATGTTATTCATTTCTTAGAAAAGAAGGGATAACATGACTATGCTTCAGGGATTTTCTAATTTCCACTTTGCTGCTCTGGATAATAGGTTAGCATCTTTCATGCCAGTTGTATGTTAAGTCATGAATCTCTGGGTATTTATAGTTCAATGAGAAATTGTAGCTTCTTAAAGAAAATTCAGAAATTTCATTAAGTAAAATAATTATTTTAAAACCAAATGATCATTTATTGAAAATATGCCAGCAACATGTAAAGAAAACTCGCTTATTTCAAGATGTTCCAACTCTATGTTGAAAACATCTATTAATATCTTTTTACAATAAGGTTAAACTACACCCATTTACTTAGTATTATTATACCCTACAGAGTTATTTTTATATTTGGATATTTTAAAAGGCTTTTAGGGTTCAAATGCAAGTGTGATAACACAAGTACATTTTATTTTTAAAAAGTATTTATGATCTTGCTGGTGACACAATAGATAAGGCGTTGGCCTGAGAACCCAAAGATTGCTGGTTCAATTCACCAGCCAGGGCACATACCGGGTTGCAAGCCAGGTCTCCAGCCAGGTCCATAGCTGGAGGCAGATGAAAGGCAACCATACATGATGTTTCTCTCCCCTTTTGCCTCTCTTCCTTCCCCTACCTCTAAAAGTAATAAAAAAATAAAATCTTAAAAATAATAATTATTTTATTTCTAAATGTGATAGCTTTTGTATGCTATTTATATACACACACACACATATTTTAATGCAGTATAATAATATTCATTATTTACTTCCTAATATTTTAATTTGACATTTATAACATTTTAAATTCTATATCTAGATCCATGGAGAGGGAGAAAAGAGGGAATGTCTGTGATGGAAGAGAATATACTCTATTAGTAAAAAATGTAATGTGCCTTATTCTAGAAGGCTTTTAAATTAATTTATTTAATTTTAATTCATAAACATATGCTCTATAGGTAAATAATTTCAAACTACTTGGGAGTTTAGAGGTAAATAATGTTTATGTGTTTGCTTGTTATGTATTTGTTCATTTATTATTGTTTCTTTTATAGAGGCCAGTATTTCTTCAGTTAGCTCTGATTCTGTTAATTTCACAGATGAAGAAAAATCCCAGCCAGGTATTTAGTTTATTTCTTATCAGCATCATTTTCATTGTTTTACTTTGCTTTTTAATCTCTCAAATGTATTATATAAGTAATATAAATTTTACTTGATAGGGTTAACTGAAGTGGCAGAATCCAACTGGTGGTTTAAATCCTTTTTTTATTCTGAACCCGTGCTTTCAAATGTAATAAGAAAAGATCTGTCTAGTGGGTAAGTCTCAGCCTTTTCTATGAAGAATATTTCTTACTTAGTGAACAAAACAATGCATGTAGTAATTATTAATCAATGATGATAAAATTGTTGTTTCTTGAGAATGGTGAAGGCTTTGCTATAAAGCATACCTATACGAATGGAGAGGGAGAAAACTGTTGCTCCCCATTCTAGTTAATCTTCAGTCAGATCATGAACATTTTGTTTCATCCTACTAAAGAGTGATTGAAAAACTGTATGCCAATTTTTACTATTGTTTAGGGAAGATAGATTGGGAATTAGAGGCAGATTCTAAATGTGTTTTTAAAAATACCTTCAGGAAACAATTATGTAGATGTTGCCCCAAACAACCTAGATCAGTCCCACTGCTAGTTTTTTTAAAAAGTACTTATTTTGCTTTTTATACAATGGCTGATACTAACACTGATGACCAGTTGCTAAATGGAATTAAAAGAATTAATAATGATGGTGTTGGTAGGCTCTAATGTAAAAACAAAGGTTTTGATTAATTTGCCAATATAATAAATTTAAAATGGAATCAATTAAATATTGATACTTTTTAAAAACAAAGTGAGACAAGTTTTTGAACAGATGTGTTTTTTACTCTCTTTATCAAGTATATTGATTTGAATTATCTAGGTGATTTACTTATTTTCCACTTTGGCTATTAAGACAACCTAACTTACAGATAAACATTTCCCAGTTACCACCTTTGTACTGCAATTCAATAAACATGGTTGTAACAACTGTCTGTTTTATACAGCACTAATTGTTGATTCTGACAATCAAACTGAATCTACCTGCTGACGTGCTACAAATGTGAGCCGCATTCTCCAGCAATCAGGCTGTTCCAGATGACTCTTCTCCATGATGAAAAGGCCAAAGCTGCCCTAGATCTCAGCTACCACCCCTAAAAGTTCAGGCATTTTCTTCACTGTTATGACCATTCCTTTAAGTGTCATCAGCTTCATGGAAAATATTAGAAAAGCATGGTTTGAAACATGTGTCCCCAATGGAAAGAATGTCATACAACAACAATAAAATTAAATTTTTAAAAAATGGGAAAAAAATGAATCTTCAAATGTAGTAACCTTTTCATTATCCATATTATCTTTCCAAAGCAAATCAAAATAATTATTTTTAAATTAAAAATTCATTAAACTCTTTATGCTTGTTGAATGATTTATTATATTATGCCTTAAAACTGAAGCACTATTAGGTAACATAATGGTTTAATGGTCATTGGATTCAAACATGTAGAAGAGCTGCAAAAATTTTTTTAATATTGAACATTGGAAATAATAAACATACACATAAATTCATTACTTGATAATTACATTAATGTACAGGTAACCAATTGGCTATTATTAGATTTTAAAATTTATAATCTTAACAATAGTTAACACAAAATTATGATGATACAACATTAAGTGTAAAAAGCAGGATAACTTATATATGGTATGATTTTAGTTGTAATAAAAAGCTATGATGTCTGTCCTGAAAATATTGATTGAATATCAATGAAATTAAAAGTTTTCACGGTCTATATTTTCGCGACAGACCTCATATGTAGGTATATGCCTCAGATTGAAGGGCAATATAACAAAATAGTTAACACTGGTTATTTTTGGAGACAAGATTATGAGTGGTTTCCATTTTCTCCATTCTATTTTCCTGTATTTTCTCAAAATTTCTAATACAACAAATGTTGTGTATAATTAGAAAATAATTAAATGTATTTAAAAAGCGGAATAAAATTTCTGAATGTGAATAAATCTTACATTAGTTTCAGTATTTTCTACTTCCCTCATTATTGGGTAGATAATATTTAATGAATTTCAATGTTAAAGTTTCTATATACTGCTTACAAATATTTCTTCAATGTAAGATGATAAATGTTAAGAAATTAGGGATGATGTACTCCCTCAGAGGCACATAAGCATTATAGTGTTTTGTGGCTAATGTTGCATTAAACATCTCAGCACACATGATTGTTCATTATCCAATTGTCTTCTTATTCCACTACATAACCATGATTAAAAAACAAAACTACACTCAGCAATAGTCATTACTGACCACTTACTACTCTTTCTAAATGGGAAATGCATCCCTTCGATCTTGTGACCTTCTATCACTTTGCAGTCAATGAAGGTGACTCAAATTCACTAAAGCCCAAGAGCATATCATTGTTTACATACCACAGCCTGTTCCAGTTGCTTGAATTTATAATTTTTATACATATGTAAAGGTTGGTTAAAGTTTTATACTACATATAAAACTTCACTTGGCTTATCAAAAATTAACATATTAATTGAAGCCTGATTTTTTTCCTAAAGTGAGAGAAAAGTATGGTAAAACTAAATGGTAACTTTTGGGATTATTTTAAGATTATTTACAAGTTCGTTTTTACTTAACAGCCTGGTGTATGTGTGAACAGATTGTTTGTTTAGGTTATTTGATAAATTTCCCCAAAGTGTCAAAATTTTTGCTTTTACATTAGTTTATAATAGTGTTACTGTTGCTGAAAGTTATTGTTTAAAGTAGTTGGGTTTTACAAAGACTTTTAAATCAAATATATTATTGTGACCATATATAGTTATTAAGCAGATTTAGATTTGTGTGGATAGATGTTAGTGATATTAGAAATCTTCCTGAAATAGAATGTTAATGTGATTTTTATAAAATGACTTAAACATTGAAAGTATTCCCATGTGCTATACCAGAATTCTACAGAATTAAAATGATAAAAATAAATAGAACAAATTTTTTTTTCCTAGGTAAATTTCAGTTAATTGCTTCTAATGTAGTTTTTCTATATTCTTCCTCAGAGAAACCTCCAATCTACTTAACTAAATTACACCTTTTTTTATAATAGGCTCTTATAGCCCATGTTTCTCTTTTTCCTAGCACTTATCACAATTATAATTTTATGTGTATTTGTCTGGATACTTTTTTCTTCCACTACACTGTAAAATATAAAAGAGAAAATACTACATTTGCTGTACTCATCAGTTTTTACCCAGAATCAGAAACATCAGCAAGTATTTGTCAAATGAATGACAATGGCTCTTCAGCAAGAACCGGCCTCTCTCTTAAGAAGTGTTACATTTCAGCAAAGTAAACACTAAATTGATAAAGAAAATATTTTTCGAATAGTGATAAATGCTGTAAAGCAAACAAAACAAGGTATTTTGTTAAAGAGTAATTAAGATAGGACAGAGATTAAGAGAAGAGGCTGCTTTAATTGGTGTAGTTAGGAAAGGACTCTTGAGAAAATGACATGGGAATTGAGGGGGAGCAGCCAATTTTGTGAAAAGTACTCCAGGCAGAAACAATAACAGGTGCAATTTACCAGGCTTTACGTAAGCCTGTCCAGCCTCCTGTTACACTGTTGTCAAGTGACAGCCGCTTTGAAAGAATTGGGCATTTTCCACTTGGAGATCAAATTGTCTATAGTGTTTGGTTTGTTTCCAACTAAACCCAGGAGGACAAATGGTGAGGTCTGGGGTTATACATTTTCTCCTTAAAGTTCTTCAGGGTGATCTATGAATTGCCCCAAATCACACTGCATAGCAGCAGGAATGTCAAGTCACCAGTCATGTCAGGAATGCGGTGAGTCCTGTGGGGCACAGCCTTAGGAGTGTTTCTGGTCCCTAAAACATTTTTTTTAAGCTAAAAAGGTATGTTTTACCCTATTATTTCCCTCCTACCTTTCGTGCCAAATCGATAAATACATTTCTATTATTTTAAATATTCTTCTCTTTTTTTCTTTTTAAAAATTGTCTTTTTAGAATTATTTCATATCAAAAGATAAGAAAAAGAGAGCACTTGCTACACAGTTATTCTCCTTCCTCAATAATTTACAGTAAGAATGTGTTTCAGTTTTGGTGTTTAAGATTTTCTCCTATTAAAGAACAATTATTTGATTTTCCAGAGGTTGAGGGAGTGAAAAAAGGTTGAGGGAGTGATACGCTTTACACAACTTTATTTAAACTATAAGCATATTTTAATTAAGTTCATTATAAACAAATACACATTAAATGTATTAAGAAAAAAATGGCTTGCGATCTGGCTGGTGTGGCTCAATGGGTTGAGTGCTGGCCTGTAAACCAAAAAGGCTGCTGGCTCAATTCCCAGACTGGATACATACCTGGTTTGCGGGTGAGCGAGAGGCAATCGATCAATGTTGCTCTCACACATGGGTACTTCTCTCCCTATCTTTTTCCTTTCCTTCCTCTCTCTCTAAAATAATAAAATAAAATCTTAAAAAAAGAAAAAAACTTGTATTTTTATAGCTTTATTTAATAGATGAGATATGAGTTTTGTTTCATTTTGAATGAGACATATTAAAATGTATTTGCTTCATCCACACATATTTAAATCTTGCACTATAGTAATTTTTTGATTAACTGAGATCTGATCAAGCAATCAGCCTACTGGAATGTGAGTTTCATAGATATCCTATCCTTTTTATACCTGTAACAGGAGTTTTAAATTAGTGAATGGGTGGTTACTGGAACAACGATGTGTATGTCAGCTCGCTACACAAGTTAGATTTTGAAATTCCTTTGAAGAGTGACAAACATCTTACTTTCAAATAAACTACCTTTTAAAATATTTTGTGAAATGTTTTTTTTTTAATAATGTTATTTATTATTTTTAGAGAGCGGGAAAGGGAGAGAGGTGGAGAGGGAGAGGGACATCAATGTGTGGCTGCCTTTCACCTGCCTCCAGCTACAGACTGGCTGGAGACCTGGCTTGCAATCTGCTTATTTGTGAAATCTTAAAAAACACATTTAAGGAGCTATCCATTTTTAACTTTCAAGCTAAATTTCACCATGAAAAGTGAAAACAGATAAGCCATCACAAAGCAAATTGATCATGTTACTTTGTTCTTGTTCATCTCATATAGATTCACATAATTTATATTCTGTTATTGTAACTGAACAACCAGTGGGGACCTACCCCCTGCCGCCCATGGGCAATAACTCTAGTGACAGAGACCAGTGTAAAGGAAAATGGAATTTTTACACACACAGACACACCCCCTCACACCCCCACAGAATAGATGGATGATGATGATGATGAAAATAAATGATGGTAGATAGATGATAGATAGATGATAATAGATGGTGATAGATGCTATAGATAGATAGATGATAGATGATAGATAGATAGATAGATAGATGATAGATAAAGATGCGCACTCCCTTCCCCTCCGCTGGAGGAGCAGCAAGCTGCTGCCATTGCTGTGGTTTCCCACGGCTTCTTCTCTGTGAAGGGGCATCGTACTGGGTCCATGCCTCTCTCAGCTCATCTCCCTAGCCTCCTTCCCTCCCCTCTTATGGAACTTGTTGAGCTCCAGGCCTGCTGTAAAGTGCTCAGGGAGGGGTCCAGGGAAACCTTCCAAGCCCCCAGTCCCGAAAGTCTGCGGCCCAGAAACTGCAACCCCGTTCTGTCTGAGAGGGAGAATCAGAGTGGCAGTCCCGCATACTCTCATTTTAAAGGCTCCCCCTGCCACGCACTCCCTGGAATCTTCCACATGGGGGAAGCAGATGGAAGGGTATATCCTCCCTACCCAATTAACCTCCTGGATTTTGGGTTTTGGCATCAGTGTTGGACTGTGTGTGTGTGTGTGTGTGTGTGTGTGTGTGTGCGCTATGCGCTCCTAGTCCTAGTTGCCAGGTGATGTATACGTGTCCCACCTTCAGCACTTCTCCACCCTCCCCATTTCCAAGGGCGCATCCCGTCTTCTCCCCCTTCCGCTGACATTACATCTGACACTGTTTATTATTTTGGAAAAAAAAAAAAAAAAAAACATATTGTGTTTTCTATTGTGCAAAAAACATTCTTTCAGCTTTTGGACTCCATAATAGTAGGATCCCAAATTGAGAGCAAGTCAATGTCATTCAAAGCATCAATGTAAGATTGAAATAGGAATTTAGGACTGTAGATATAAATAGAAACATTTTTAAAATATTTTAAAAGTTTAACCAATCTGTAGCTGGTCTATGAATTTCAATTCAACTAACAATTATTTTCCTTTTGAAACCCACCTTTCTACATTATTCCATACCCCTTTTTTCAAAATTCTTGAAAATATTAAATTTAAATGTTTGAACACTTTTCCAGACAACTATTCCAATTAGTTATTTATAGTGTTCAGGTGAAGCAGTTTGTATTTCTTCAAATAATTAAATCATTAAAATGACAAATATCAGAGAAAGGCCAGAAGTGGATTACAACAGTATACAACTCTGAAAGAGCTTTGGTTGTTACTTAAGTGAGCAATTTATTTTAGCAACACTGCAGCCCTGTGAGTCTCAAAATTTGATGCACTTAAAACTCATGTGGGGAGATTGATAAAATGCAGATAGATACCAGGGCTCCTAACTCAAATCCTAAATCAAAGGTCTGAGCTAAGGCCTAGGAATCTCACTCTCTGGTAACTCATATTTGTTATGTACATTAATACTTTATTGGCAAAATATACCGTCTCTGGAAACAAGCTTCTGTGTTGAGCTGTGGTTATAATTTTAGATTGAAAAGCTATTTGATTCTGGAAACAAAACCAGGTGATAGAGAGAAGTTACTTCAAACTAAAACAGGTTATAAGTTGAACATGAATAATCAATTGACTTCAAACATTGGAGGAAGAACTGTAGTTTTGAAGGAGTTTTCTTTCTTTTTTTTTTTTTTTTTTAAGATTTTATTCATTATTTTCAGAGAGAAGAGGGAGGAGGGAGGGAGAAAGAGGAAAAAAGCATCAATGTATGGTTGCCTTTCACCTGCCTCCAGCTATGGACCTGGCTGGAGACCTGGCTTGTAACCTGGTTATGTGCCCTGACTAGGAACTGAACTAGCGATCTTTGGGTTCACAGGTTGGCGCTTATCCACTGAGCCACACCAGCCAGGACTGATTTTCTTTTTTATAGATAGTTTTCTTCTATATCCTCAAATGTTAATGATTACAGAAACTTGCTAAATTTAAATTAAAATGCACTTCATGTTTTCCGTTCTTAACTTTGTCATGACATATGTTATATGAAATTTAAAAGAATGATAATTTTTCTCAATTTATCACCACTGCCCACCTATCATATACAATATATTTTATAATTGCTGCTGTACATATAGATAGAAACATGGGCATGAGTATTTTTTATGGTAATGTGCAAACCAAACCATTCTGTGCTTTGTATTTTTTAGATTGAAAATGAAGAACTTTCCAATAGAGTTTCCACATTGCATTAATACATGTAAGGGCCTGTTGCTCCCTGTCTCAGCCAGCACAGTGTGTAATCAAATGTACATCCTTTTAGGCCTCTTAAGAAAAAACATGGATATGTCATTTAGTTCTTACTGAAAGTTTCCTTATGAATAAGGATACACATTTGTTAACAGGAAACAAGCATTTCTTTTACTTTGAACTCACTATTCATAGCTTTTATGAAAACACTTTTTATATTAAGCATGCACAGTCTTTTTTTTTTTTTTTTTGACTACAAAGGTCTGTCCAGAAAGTATTGAGCCAATGTCAATATAATTAAAAGTTTGTGCAGTAGATTCTTTTGGGAAAGACCTCATATGTTATATTGTTTTATGTTATTTCTTGATATTGGTTTTGTTAATGAACTTCACCATGAAGAATTTTTATGTAGTAAAATTGGACAATTTTGGAGGGGTTGCTTCTGGATTTTGTTTCAGTTAGAAATCTTTCTGCATTTTTCCCTCTCTGTATATGTATCTATTTCTCAACATTATTTTAAATTTTCTTGATCTGTCCAGCTATTCACAACAGATCAGGCATAATTACCATAATTATATGATTCATAATAATATTTGGAGGGGACATTTTCTAAAATTTTTCTGTTTGCTTATTTAACTTCTCATTCTGAAATATTTATAGATTCCCAGAAATTTACAAAGATAGTACAAAAGGGTGCTGTGTACCCCTCACCCAGTTTCCTCTAATGATGTTATCTTACAGAATTATAAACAATATACTACAATATACTAGCAGGGGAGATACCATGATCATGAAGGAGGTTTTCCCAGGGTGAGACTTATATATGTCACTCTGGATGTGCTGATCCCTGTGATTTCCCTAAATGAGAGAAACTCTACTGCATAATTTGTGGTGGTGGGGGACTGCATCGAACTCTCAAATATATATATATATATATACATATATATATATACGCACACATACATATATATATACTGTATATAAAAGAGGAAATTTCATATTGTTATACTATGTATTTATAGCTTTATATTCTATTTTATCACATGTAGATTTGTGTAACCACTCCCACATTATGGATACAGAAATATTGCATCACCAGGAAATTCTTCCTCTCACAACCCTTTTGTAGTGATAACCCACACCCTGTTCTCTCTACTATCCTTAATCCCCTACAACCACTAATCTGTTTTCATCTCCATATAATTTTAATTTGGAGTTATATAACATATATTATAAAAAATCATGTAAACTTTTGGGATTGGGTTTTTAAAAAAATTCAGTGTAATTACACTGAGGTTCTCCCCAGTTGTTTGCTGCATGTGTCAACTGTCCGTCCTTTCTATTGCTGAGTAGCATCTCATGATACACAGGTACCACATTTTGTCTCACCATTCACTTGTTGAAGGGTATCTTTCCAGGACTATTATAAATAAACCTGTTAAAAGCATCAGTGAACATGCTTTTGTATGAACATAACTTTTCAGTTCTCTAAAATTAATGCTCCAGTGCAATTACTGGGCCATACAGTAGTTCATGTGTAGTTTATAAAAACTTTCAGTTTTTCCACATGCTCCCCAAAATATGATGTATTTTTGTTACTATAGTTGTTTTGATAGATATGTAGTGATACTTAAATTTTTGCTTTAACAATCAATCATAATTTAGAAAATTCAAGGGAAAGAAAGTTTATTGTACCCACTTTCTCTTTTCCTTCTATTACATAAATGACCCATATGTTAGACTTTTGTTACAGTCCAATGGTCCTTGAGATCCTGTCCATTTTTTCAATCTATTGCACTCTCTTGTTTATGAATGGTAATTTTTATTTTTCAGTCTTCAAGTTCACTGGTGCTTTCCTCTGCCCCTTTCATCAAACTTTTGAGCTCACCATTTGAGCTTTTAAGTTTGCTTATTGATTCATTCAGTTCTAAAGTTTCCATTTGGTTCTTCCTTTTATATTCTATCTTTGCTGAGCTTTTTTATTTATTTTTATTGTATTTTATTGTTATGCTATTACAGTTGGCCCACATACACCCAGTTCCCTTCCTTGGGAAATCTTCATACCATTGGTCATAAATATGCTATTTGGCTAATTCTTTTCTTTCATTTAGTCTCCCCCTCTCCCCACCAACAGCTGTCAGTGTGTTCCATGTATCTATGCTGCTGTTTTTATTTTGTTCATTAGTTTATTTTGTTCACTAGATTCCACATATAAGTGAGACCATATGGTATTTATCTTTCATTGAATGGCTTATTTCACTTACCATAATGGTCTTCAGGTCAATCTATGCCCCCATAAAAGGTAAGATTTCCTTCCTTTTTATGGCTAAGTAATATTTTATTGTATAAATGTACCACGGCTTATTTACTTACTCACCAGTGTGGAAAGTCCGCACTGCTCTTACCATAAACCCTCAATTATATAATAAAACGTTTCACACTCTCTCGGTATGTGTGTGCTGTTATCAGTTTCTATATCTGAACCAAATTCTGTCTATTTAGAATAGCTAAAAAATTGTATTTCTTATGGGAAACTCACAGCATTCTTGGTTGCTTTTTAATTTACAGAGGTAGAGCATCTCTCTAAGATCTCCATTCTCTAACTTCTAAATCTTCTTTGAAGAAGCTTGCCTGATTAGGTGAGGTCCACTCAGATAATCTGTCTTTCAATTAATTTGAAGTCAATAGATTAGAAACCTTATTTACATTGCCAAAATACGTCATCTATGCCACATAAATAACATAATCACTTGAATAATACCCAGTGCCTGTGTTCTATTTTATTGTTAGAAACAGGTTTAAGTACCATCCACATTCAGGGGGATGTTATTGCACAATGGAGTAGGCCATGGGAATCATGTTTGCATTTCCTTCTTACCCATATATCTATTAGAGTTATTCAGTTATCAATTACTTTTGGTTTCCTATAACCTTTTAATTTTTAATCAAATTTTTTTTTGTCTCACAAATTGAGAGAGTTGAAATTGTCTCTTACAACTGATACATTTTGTTTTTCCTTGCATTACCTGTTGTCACTTTTACAATGTTGATACTATGCTATGCTCACATAGATAATCATGACTGTTAGATCTGCATTGTGGATTACAAAGGTTATCATTGTAAGGTACTCTTCTTTGTATCAGGTACTTATTTGCATATTTGTAATCATTAATTCAATTACTCACCTTATTAAGGTGAGTATATCCATGTGTTTGTCTGGAATGTTATTGTACAAACTTTTTGTGTTTCTCTTTTTATTAGATATTATTTACCTGAAGTTAGATATTACTTTAAATTTCAATTTTTTAAAAAGATTTTATTCATTATTTTTAGAGAGAAGGGCATGGAGGGAGGAAGAAAGGGAGAGAAATATCAAGGTATGGTTGCCTTTCACTTCCCTCCAGCTACAGACCTGGCTGGAGACCTGGTTTGCAACCTGGTTATGTGCCCTGACTGGGAGTCGAACCAGAGACCTTTGGGTTCACAGGCTAGCACCTATCCACTGAGCCACAAGCCAGGGCCTAAATTTCATTTTTTTTTTTTGTTTCTTATAGTATAAGAGTTTATTTATACTTATCTATGTATAATAAGTATGTTTGACTTTATTTGCTCATATGTTCTTCTGATTTCTATTTATAGCTTTTAAAATTTAGTTGCTAAGTACTACTACTTGCCCTAATGGCTACCTAAGGTAATCCCAACTTTAAGATGCCTTTACACAGTCCTGGCTGATATCAGTCAGTGGATTGAGTGCCATCCTGCAAACCAAAAGGCCGCTGGTTTGATTCTTGATCAGGGCATATGCCTGAGTTGTGGGCCAAGACCCCAGTTGGGGCATGTGAAAGGCAATCACACATTAATGTTTCTCTCCCTCTTTCCTTCCCTGACCCTCTCTCTAAACATAAAAAAATAACTAAAATATTAAAAAATAAAAAAGATACATTTGCCCATCTTTATATAATATCTATTATGTAATATCAATTTGTTTTCTATTCTACACAATTATAGAATTAAGAAAAACCTTCCTTAGCCAAAATGCTTGGAACCACATGTTCAGAAGTTAAAATTTTTAGAATTTTAGAAAGATAACATAGTCCTTACATCATGTATTTATTACATACTAACATTTACAATTAAGCACATTAATATTATCATAGCAAAATGGATGATCACACAGTATAGAAAAAATTAGATTATAAATAGCCTCCCATTCAGATCAAATTTTGAAATGAATGACTATTTAAATAATTACTTTCTTCAGAACTTTTAGGATTTAAGAATTTCAGATAAAGAATTCTAGGCCTTTGTAGAATGTTTTCTTTATTTTCTCCACCAGTATATTAAATGTATATATATGATATATATTTATAACTTTTAATATACCTATACTGACATGTATCTTAACAAATTTTAATTATATTTCTGTCAACTAGATCTTTTTAAGAAATTTTAAAAAGTGAGATGCATAGGAACTTCTATCATTTACCCCTTCTAATTTTAGAAATCTTATATTATTTCTACAATGTCAAGATTAACAAGTTTGTTTGTTTTTTTAAAAATATTTTATTTATTATTTTTAGAGAGAGAGGGGAAGGGAGAGAAGCAGAGAGGGAGAGAGATATTGATGTATGGTTGCCTTTCATCTGTCTCCAGCTACAAAACTGGCTGGATACCTGGCTTGCAACCTGGATATGTGTGCCCTGGTTGGAAATCAAACCAGTGACCTTTGGGTTTGCAGGCTGGCGCTTTATCCACTGTGCCACCAGCCAGGGCTAGGATTAACAAATTTTATCTTTTCCTTTAATTATATTACCATATTTATTTTAGACTTTAGTTAAATAATTATGTACTTAGTACTCAATGCTGTTAGTACTTTCTTCCTCTTTATAGCTTAATAGTATTCTATTTATGGATACACCACAATTTGTTTATTCTTTCATCAGTTAAATTATATTTGTGTTGTTTCCACTTTTTTGTTAATATGAATACCACTATTATGAACATGCATAGGTTTATGTGAACATGTTTTTATATTTCTTGCTTGTATACCTAGTAATATAATTACTGAGTCATATGGTAACTCTATGTTTAACTTTTGAAAAGCTGACAATTTTCCAAAATACTGAATCATTTTACATTTCCATTGGAAATTTGTGAAGATTTCAATCTTTTTACATCCAACACTTGCTATTGTGTATATTTTTTATTATAGTTATTCTAGTGGCTCCTAACACAAATTCAAACCTGAGGTTATTTGACCTCAAATTAAACATACTATTTTTGGATAGCAAACCAATTAAATGTCATTGTGTATTAGAAATTTTTGGCATTCATTTCCATTTACTTCACTGAATCTGAAAACCTGTCCTAGAGCTACTGAGAGAGATTTACAGTCATTGCATTTTGCAGCAATTAGGAGTGTGTGAAATTATAAGCTCACATAGTCCTAATGCATTTTATCCTGAGTTATGAATTTTTTGCAGAATCTTCTTGGTGATTAATGTGAATTAATAAATACATAAAAACATGTTTATTTTGCTTTTTAAACAGACATTCTAAGGCCAATATATTCTAGTGGGATATAATATTTTCGTGCCATATCAAAATCTCTGCAATCATGTGGCTTAAGAAAGTGAGTAAAACATCTCAGCTCTCATGAATAATATGTTTGATTAATTGCCTACTGTAAATATATAGTAGGCTATTTTAAAAAAGAAGAATTAACACCTCCTTTAAAAGCCTGTGAATATATTACAGAATTACATATTGCTAAATGGAGCTATGAAGCTTCCTCATACTTGGCCATTGCTTTATTTTACATTTCTTTAATGGTAAAAAATGTTGAGAATATTTGCACTATTATGGGGAACCACTGAAAATAGTAGTTATTTTAATTATGTATAACAAGTTTGCTTTGCTATTAAGGGAATAAAAACTCATCATGTTTTATAATGAGGTTTTTCTCTTGTGTTCTATTGTCTGTCTAGAGAGTTTATATTAGGCAGAAGATTAACATTGAGGAGGCCAACAGGAATGCTCTCCATTGTTGTAATTTTGAGTTTATGTTTTAACAGGCAACTCTTCCTTTTTAGAACTATCAAGAAAACATCATCTATATTTTATTTATTTTTAAGGGTTCAAATGGTTACATTTCAATCTTCGATTAATTTGGAATTTATTTTGGTTCACCAAAGGAGTTATAAAGAGCCTTACCTCACTAAAAAAAGAAAAAATACATAGTGATTTTTATACAAGCTATTTGGAGAGTATAGTAATTTTGTTTTATATAAATATAAATATTATAATTTATTTAATAAATCATAGTATATCTTATATATATATTTTATATAACAAATTCCTACATATATTTGGGGTTTTTTTCAGATTCTAGTCCTAGTTATCATTAAAACCACTATCATTAAATTTGCATTACTTTGTATTTATGTGTTAGCACCAGGTTCATTCTCCTTTATTCCCATTACTCTTTTCTTTTTTTATGAATAGTTTTGTATTATTTTAAAGCTTTCTCTCTGACAAAAGTCCTGTTGAAATTTTAGAATTACATTTTATTTTATAAATTAATTGAGAAAATCATGATGCCTTTATAATATCAAGTTTTTGTATTTGAAAAGAAGACATATCGTTCCATTTACAAAAAAATCATTTATGATCACAATAAATTTTTAAATTTCCTTAAATTTTAAGAACTCTATATTGCTTGTTAAAGTATTTCCAGATCTCTATTATATATAGGTACTATACATGACATATTTTCTTTCATTACAATTTTAGTCAGTTATTGATTTTATGAAGAGAATCTTGTATTTTTATGTATTAACTTTGTAATTAGATAATCACTAAAATGTTTCTTTTTGTTTTTGTTTTTGCTTGGAGTTTAATGGTCATATATCAATTAGCAATATTACTTTTAATTTTATTAAAAAAGCCCCATTTATAGTGATGTTGAAATCCTTAAGTGAAAATTATGGTTCTTGGCCTCAATTTTCATAGCTCTAACTTAGCTTAATAAACTTAATCACAATGATTCAAAATTGAGTGTGTGTGGTGGGGTGAGGGGGCAGAGGTTAGACAATTGTACTTGCTTTGATAGTGAAAAATAATGAGCAATATTACAAGTTATTTTCGAATAGAAAGGAAAGTTGGAAATTCTTCTGATTTTTGCTCTATATGGAATTTCCTGTGCTCAAAGCAATGAATCTTAGTGCATTTAAGTGTCTTAATGGTTACTGTGCTTCTATTAACTTTCTGTGATTTAAACTATTTGGTAGCTTTAAAACACAGGGCACATAATTTATGAATACTTGTATAATTAAGAGATGAAGTTTATGTTCCCTTCCTTGAATGTTAGAATACAGAAAAAAAAAAGTCACTATTTCTAGGACTAATTTTTAAAAAGCTGACATTGCTACTTCCTACCTTCTTGCTACTGAACGACCATGCTATGAGTAAGCCCAGGCCACAAGGAGAAACCACAAGGAAGGACTCCTGCAAACAGGCCCATCTGAAGCCTCAAAAGGAGGCAATGACCTCCGTCTAATATAAATAAAGACGCCTTTGAGATGTCTGTGGAGAGCAGAACCAATAAGATGGCATTTGTCCAATCAATATAGCATAAAGTATATAAAACAAAGTGGAGTCACTCCTGTCAACTAAAGTGGCTTTCAGTAAGCTGTGACACTTTGGTTCAAGAGAAAATCTGCTTAAAGATACGTCTGGCAAGGAGACACAGCTAAGACATCTACCATGTGATCAATATGGCCATGTCTGGCCCTTGGAGAGATGCCACTCTTGCTAGCAGGGTTGCTTGGACAAATTCCAAATTTGGCTTCAGGGGTACCAAGATATTTATCGAAAGGACCCTGAAGAGTAGAGTACACCAGTTTCAAGATGTAACTGAGAGGCTCCACACCACAGCTGAGACAGCTGAACTCCAGACACCAGACCTGCTCCATGCCATGCTGATAACTACTGACACCAGCCGCCAGAGGTTCCACCCTGCTGGACTGAAGACTTCACCTGCCCTCCTTGCTCCAGAGATTCTTTCTTGCAAGATGCTGACAACTCCTTTGCCCACCGTACTGTCCCCTGGACCTGCAGACTAAAACTCTGTGACTCGGGTTCATTATTCCCTATTGATTGCTGTGCATGTGTGTGTTACAGTTCTCTTAGATTGTAAGATGAGTAGGATATTAATGTATGTTGATGTTCTACTTTGAGTGAACCTGCGTTCAATAAAAGCTGAGTGAGTAGCATACGTAGTTACTATGTGTGAATCTTGTCTATTCCTTGGTGCTGGGTTCTGCCTCACTGAGCCCAGACAATCTCCAGAAACATGAGACATGATTATGAAAAATGATGTTCAAAGCCACTAGGATTTGAGGGGTGATTTGCAATCAGCAATAAATATTAACAAAATAATTTAGTACTTGAAACAGGGATGCTGTTGTAACAAAAACCTAAAACATGTGGCACTTGCTTTGGGATTAGGGTTGTGCAGAGCCCAAGACAGTCTTGGGAACTATTTGCATAAATCTAAATAGCCTGGAGAAGGCTGCCTGTAATCGCTGAAAGAAAACAAACAAAATTTTTTGTTTGTTTGTTTGTTTGTAAGAAGAAGGAAAAGGTTCCCTTGTTAAGTATCCTTGGCAAGTTTGGAATAATGTCAAAAGCAGGGAATAGACCTAAGAAAATCAAGGGCAGAATGTGTAAGCATTATACTGTAAACATATCACCTATTTTCCTTTAGATGCCTGTAATAAAATTAGAAAGAAAATAGATGAACTAAAAAAGTGTTCAGATTTCAAGCAAAGATTTAGAGGACCTTCAGGAGAGCCAGGGTTTGAATGGTTTAAACACAGTATGAATTATTTTATTGTTATTCTTTACCTCTCCAGATGGCTAAAAAAATCACATTATAAAATGCCTATTAAAAAAATAGTAAAATACAGGATGAATTAATAAGACACCTTTTTTCTTTATTTCTTTAATTCTCATTTGCAAGAGCAAGGGAGAGAGAAGAAGGGAGAGAGGGAGAGAGAGAAAGAAACACTCAACGGTTGCCTCTCACATGCACCTTGAGACCAGGGATGGGATTCTCAACCTAGGCAAGCACCCTGACTGTGAATCAAACCCACGATCTTTTGGTGTATGAGATGACACTCCAATCAGCTGGGCCACCCTTCCAGGGCTGGCAAGAACTTTGAAATTTACTATTATGGAGTAAAACTGTCCACAAAACATTGGGGAAAAGATCATATTCTATATCCCAAAATGACCTTTATTTACCTAACTTCAATTTTTTTCTTGCTCATTTGATAATTTGACAAACAGAAGGGTTGTTTTGTAGTATGTCCATTTTTTTTACTCCAGAGGCAGAGAGACAAGCAACATCTTCATGCATAGCAAAGCTTCTTTGATGCTTGCCCTTCTTGCAATAATGCAAGAATATTAGTTTAATTATTGTCATTATTAACATTATTTTAAAAAATTATTTAAAAATCATGCTTGATTTAACTTAAGTCTATAGCATAGGTTTTATACTGTTTTTATGTAGTGCCAATTCAGGTACTCTTTCAAGAGTCAAGTCTTCAATTGGGATTATGCTATTAAGTATTTGGTTGGCTAAAAAGTTTATTTGTTTTTTGTTTGTTTGTTTTCAGGAAAGTGGTTCTAGTAGCATTTAGTCGTCTTTAACTTCATTTGAAACAATTTTGTTAGACAGTATTGTGACAGCTGTCCTATCAGTGTGTATTAAAAAAAAAACATCAAAATTGGTGAATTTTTGTGTAGTCATTTTAAAGTTGAAGATGGAAGAAAATAAGCAACATTTTTAGCAGATTATGCTTTATTGTTTTAAAAAAGGTAAACACACAACTGAAATGCAAAAAAAAAAAAAAAAAAGATTTTTGCATTGAATGGAGAAGGTGCTGTGACTTAGCAAATGTGTAAAAGGTGGTTTTCAAAGTATCATACTAGAGATTTCTTGCTCCACAGTTGGGTAGAACAGTTGAAATTGAGAGTGATCAAATTGAGACATTAATAGAGAACAATAAACATTATACCACATAGGAGGCAGCCAACCTACTCAAAATATACACAAAAATAAAGTTGTTAGTGAAAATGAAAAATATGTCTTTTATAGAAAATAAATACACAAATTTTTTGACCAATTCAATACCTTTTTGGCAATGGGAAACTCAATTACTCTTTTTGTCTTCATTTTTGACAAATGAAAAGTCAAGTATTTATTCTGAAAAATCTCTGACCCTTTCATGATATGACTATGTGCGTGTGTTTCTGTGTGTGTATAAGTATCTGACATGGACAGAGTAGAGGTTATTGTGTTTTTCCTATTGGCAACACACTGATAAATATTCATGTATCATTTCTTCTAATTTCATTAATATTATACAGTCAAAAAATTAAATGATATACCAAAATAGATATTAAATATGTGCCATATGTTCAGAAGCTTTTAGGCTTCTTTTTGTAATGATAATTGTAAGAAAATGAAACATTCCGGATAGTTTCAGAGTTGACATGACCCATGGGGGTTTAAGACAAGGATTTAGTCATCATTTAAATAAATTATTTTTGTGAGTTATAATAACCCCTTTTAGCAGAGCACAACAGCAGAGCCCCAACAGAGCTCTGGTTGGCATGTCCTATTGATCTTGAAGTGTTTGTATTATTATTAACCTAATAAATAAAATATTTCTACTCTGTAATAAAGAACTGTTTTGAGAGCATAAGTGTGTAGGTTTTAGAAGTCCAGTTTTATTTAATAATTATAAACCAGAAAAGCTGTTATTGAAAGAAATTGAAAGATAATATAACATGATCTTCCATTTGCCTTTCCTTAGCAATAACCCATTCTTTGGAGTTTAAACTTTGTATCATCACCTCTGCATATGCAGTAACCAAAGTTATCATAACCAAATTAAATCACATACGGGGAATATAAAACTGAAAGTAATAAATGAATAAAAAACAAAAAACAAAAAACAAAAAAACAAAAACTCATAGACACAGACAACAGTGTTGGTTGTTACCAGAGGGAAGGAGAGTGAGGAGTATTAAGTAAAGGAGATCAAATTTACCGTGACAGAAGATGATTTGACTTTAGGTACTGGGCTCACAATACAATAAACAGGTAATGTATCATAGAAATGTACACTTGTAAACTGTATAATCTTATTAACCAATATCATCCCAATAAATTTAATTGAAAAAGAAACAAATGAACAACCAAAAATGAATCTCCTAACAAAAGGAGCATTATTACTGGGAGTTAGTGATACTTTTAATTTACTGGTCAAAGATCATCTACTTAATGCGACTAAACAGTTTTGGAGCTCTTGCTGTATTCTCTGAGTGTCTCTGACAAGAAAAGTCTGCATTCCAGACCCTGTTACCACTGTTGAGGTGATGGCTGGAACAGTGGTTCCTTAGTCCTTCTGAGAACAAGATTTAGCTGCACTTCTCTGGCATCAGTATTTAGAAGAAATTTTATGAAAAAAGAAAAGCCAGTTATCATGATTTTATTTTTAATCCCCTTAGTTTTTAAGAGTTATTTTTGCTAGTCTCATAACTACTAGTTTTCTCCACTGCAAGAAATTTTTAAAAAAGAGAGAAATAGCAATCACGAGAGAACTCTAGAGGCTTATGAAAATCTCAGTAATTCAATTAAGGTAGGCAATAGTCTTCTAAATCCTTCCTATATTTTTGTTCTCAGATCACATGTTGGAGATTATATATATTCTCGCCCCACCCCCTTCAAGGTTGTGAAGTCTGATAAATGAAGATCCTACCTAATCAAACCATTAGTTTATTCCATCCAGCCTCTTCCAAGGTTTCTTCAATTCCAAATCCAAAGGTCCTTTTGTCACATTTTTGGCTGATGTTCATATTTGACCTATACGGAAGGTTCTTTTTTCAAATACCTTTCTCCAAATTTTCAGTGAAACAAATGTAAGGTTTTGGAAGATGAATTATGTCTCTGGGGCCATGTCATCTCCTGGACCCCAAGGAACATCACATAAGCCACCACTACGGACCATAGCACTTAAAAAAAAGCACTGGTTCCTTTTCTCCAGGTAGAACATAGCTTAAGGAGGATATTAATACAATGTTAGATCCTTCAATCAAGTCTTGATGCACTAAGCCATCAATGTGATATAGCTTTTTCTCAGTGCAAGGAGGGATGCAATGCATTTTGGCTCTAACTTTCAAGCCTCAACCACTTCCTTGTCCACATACCCAGTCTTTCTCTCACACTATTCTTTTTTTTTTAATTTTTATTGTTGTTGTATTACATCCATTCCCTTTTTGCTCCCCTCTGTCCCCCTCCCCACCCACCCATTTCCCCCAAAGTCAATCCCACCTGTTCTCCATGTCCATGGTTCCTTTATACTAGGTTCTTGTCTAAGCTGCTCCCCTTTCTTGCCTCTGCCTCTCCCCTCCCCCT